>JALIZH010014224.1:0-52357 GCA_030522465.1 Rhipicephalus appendiculatus | reverse complement strand
AGTTAGCGGAGACCGATCGGAGAGAGCGCGCCTTTAACGTCCACCTAGTTTTGCAAAACTGTCTGAGTGCAGGATTTTCCTCTTTCTGAAACTGCTGGAACCAGCTGAGACGCTTTGGGGAAGTTATAACAAAATTGACGAGGTCCGTAAACAAGCTAACAAAATCCCGACAGACGTAAATTTCTTGCACAAATCTTGCAAAGACAAGCTCAGTGTATGCGCAAGGCAGTGCACATACAAAGCTCTTAGTTCTATCTCTTGAACAAGGGCCTGAAGCCCACCGCTCTTGCCAGAAACATTTGCAGCCCGATGATAACACTGCCCACGGCAGTTCTCAATCTGAAGATTGAATCGGCAAAGCACATCTTTCTAAACAGAAAAAAAGAGTACGGGCTCTGGTGTCCGCAGTTGCATAAAATCCAACGAATACCTCCTCCACTTCCAAGTTTTCCTTAGCATACTGAAAGCAGAAGGATACTTGCTCTTGCGTAGTTATGTCAGAAGTTTCATCAGCAATAACCACATAAAACCCTGCCCCGTGCACTTCTTTCATTAGGGAGCAAAGCATGCTCTGTGTTATTAACTCGAGCATCTCGTTCTGGATGTCACCGGAGATCAATTTATAGCCTGTTCTATTTAGCCATGCTGCTAGTCCCGGCACATCGGCTTCGCGCAGCAGTAACAGTTGCTTCAAGTTCCCCTCGTCATCATCGTGTCCTCGCAGCGCCAGACCTTGCAAAGCCAAAAAGCGAATGGATGACAATAGAGCCATCAGAGCTTTACGGCTTTCCTTCATTTGGTTTTGCTTAGACTCTGAGAGAGCAGATGCCACATTCAGCCCCACGTTTAAAGCTGTCAGAGCTGCGGAAGCTGCGCGATGCAATGCCGAATTTTTGTGGCTTTTAAACCTTTGCAAAGCTTTTTTCCAGTTCTGGAAGCCAGTTTCGACAAAAGCGATCAGCGAGTCTTTGTCTCGGGATGTACGCGGGAGTGGAAGGAAGCTTTTTGTCAGTAGCACGTACGCAGATGTCACAATACACCTTACTGGTTTGTGCATTGTAGGAAAGCCAGCTGAAAGTTGAGTGCCAACTCTTCCGAAACCCTCGTCCACCGTTGCCGTTAGTGGGCCCCGGCCGAATCTGTTCAAGACGCCCATGAGTGCTTGGTTTTCCAGTTGTGGCACCCCCATTCTTTGAAGCTGATTCCAGGACCTTTCCTTTATTCGGAGCCGACAAACTCGCAGACCGGGGTGTGTCAGCAGTAGCAGCGCTTATGGCACCCAAAGTCTCCATGGAGGGCGCAGAGGTTCCGCCATGGCGGGTTGGATGGTCATCGGCTGCATCGCAGAGGCCAGGAGGATTTCTGAGCAATTCAGCAGACAATCGTGGTCGCTTTATGAGATACTTGTCCATTCTGCAAAGCAAGGAACTGCAAAAAAATTGAAAGAATTGGTGTTCGGTGCAGAACGATTGAAGGGAATGTCCCGGCAAATATGCGATGACAATTTCTTGAGCACTGAAACATGTATTTTGTAGCGCTTTAAGGGGGAATTGTCAAATCTCAAACACTTGAATGTCCGGAAGGCTTTTAACTGCATAAATTCACAGCCTGAATAAAGGAGCGATTTTGACGCTCCTCGTACCTTCTCCATTCTGGGACAAGAATACCGCATCCATTCGGGTTTCTAACGTTCTCAGCGTTTCCCCAATTATTAGATTACCGAGTACACGCATTGCAACTCTGCGTGCCTGTTGTAACCTCGACTGTTTAGAAACCAAATACATTTCCTGGCGAGTCGAAACCAAAACTGCGGTGTTATGTCAATTTATGTTACAAGAAGGAAAATTTAACATGAAGACAGCGCAACGTGGTTATAACATGACAGAGAACAAATAGAAAATACGCAAAACGTAGGCTAATTTTATAAATTCTTGTGCCAGAATAAGCATGTTGGAACATGCGAGTAATTTAAAGCTATTAAAGGTACGCATCCCAGGAATTAGCTAACATTTATAATTGTTTATTAAATGCGGCTCACCATGCAACAAAAAAACGCGACCAAACGATAATCGAATAGATTTTCATGCGTATTGCCACGCGCTATTCTTATTTTCTCTTTTGTTGTATTCGGTTTTCGCCCACAAAGACCGTCAGCAAAGCTCAACTCAAACCGCGCCTTATTGTTCTACAACCTTCGCGATTATTGTAGATCGTTTTGTTAAGATTGCGCGCAAGACGCGACCACTCGAGATTATTCCAGAGCGTGCGCGATGACCAGTGATAAGGCTAGGATGTTCGACGCGTGATGCATAAAAGCCGGCGCGCTCCAACGATGTTCAGTTGATCGAAGGCCGACGCTCTGTTCGCCGCTATGAGTGCCAGCGTGTATTGCTGTAATCCTACTTTCCGTTTACCGGCCACCAGTTCGGCCTAATAAACAGTTTCATCTTGGACACGTCGCCTGCTGCCTTCGTCGACGTCACGACCACGTGACATCTGGTGGAGGTGCTGGGTAGCAAAAGAAAAATTTCTTCGGCGATACTTCGGGCCGTACAAGGTGCTTCGACGTCTCGGTGCTCTGGACTACGAGGTCGTCCCGGACGGCATAACGAACTCTCAACGGCGCCGTGCGCGACCTGAAGCCGTCCATGTCGTGCGCCTGAAGCCGTATTAGCGCGTTAGCAAACCTGACGACTGCACTTATTACTTAATTATTGTACTTTCTTTCTTTATTGTTGTGATTTATTGTTACATGCATTTTCCCCCGTGTTCTGTTTTAAGCATCGGGACGATGCCTTTTCTGAGGGGGGCATTGTCACGCGCTATTCTTATTTTCCCTTTTGTTGTATTCGGTTTTCCCCCACAAAGGCCGTCAGCAAAGCTCAACTCAAACCGCGCCGCCTTATTGTTCTACAACCTTCGCGATTATTGTAGATCGTTTTGTTAAGATTGCGCGCAAGACGCGACCACACGAGATTATTCCAGAGCGTGCGCGATGACCAGTGATAAGGCTAGAATGTTCGACGCGTGATGCATAAAAGCCGGTGCGCTCCAACGATGTTCAGTTGATCGACGGCCGACGCTCTGTTCACCGCTATCAGTGCCAGCGTGTATTGCTGTAATCCTACTTTCCGTTTACCGGCCACAAGTTCGGCCTAATAAACAGTTTCATCTTGGACACGTCGCGTGCTGCCTTCGTCGACGTCACGACCACGTGACAGTATTTCAAATAATTAAGTGAAGACACGTTTGAAAAAGGTCACGTGAACGCTCCGAGTCCGATGAACCAAACCATAGAATTCGGGTACAAGTCATTATTGCATCATGTAACCTGTTAAGGCGAACTTCCCCGTCCTCGTTAGCTTATAACTGCGTTTCGAATGCACTTGACGTCAGGTTAAAATATCTCGACGCACGTGTTCAATCAATACGCTTAACTTGAATGGTAAACGACTTCGAGTTTATTAGAGCGAGACTTGACGAGACCCTATTTACAACGCGTCCTCAGGAAAAACTCTAAAGCTGGCTCACTCAGTGTCAGTGCAGCCCTTCCGGGCATACATTCGTTTTTCTTTTATTTATCATGCACGTAAATAAAATTCCATTAGTTTCTTTATTGACATACACGTTAACAGAAGCTAATATTGAGATCTGAAGTCACGTGGATGATACTGAGCGAGATAATAAAAATAAAACCTTGAGCTTGTAAGCGAGATTTTCTTTATCGTTAATAAAATTGCAAAGTTTTCTTTAAACTATCCCAGGTGATGACACGTTGCTTTATGGAGCCTCTTTCATTCTTTAGTGATTATGTAAATCTTAAAGAATAAAAAGTAAAACACAGGCAGACCATTTTAAATGCAGAGCATTTCTTTAACTCACGATGTCACCCGGCGTCCGACGTAGTAGTAGTCCGCACTGCGAGCGCTCTCGCTTCGCGCGCTTCGCCGCTCGTTCTCCTCTTCGTCGCCCCGGTGTTTCCGCCGGAGCGATTGGCCTGTGATGCCATCTACCGTGCACAACATTCAACAAGTTCTGTAGATGCGATGTAAAATGGAGCATCTCATGGCGGCGGGTATATTCTTCGTCCTCCGTCGCTCTGTCGCGGCGTCCACATAACAACAGCTGCGAGCGCGCGGGGCGCGCCAATGAGATTTCCGCCACCTTCCTACGTAGGATTTAAATGCAAAGCATTTCTTCAACTCACGATGTCACCCGGCGTCGGCGGCGTGGTGGGGACCGCGCCCCACCACCACCATTAAAAATCCTGAGTTTAAAAATCCTCAGCCGGGGCCGGAGGGGGGCTCTGCCCCCCCGTCAAGCCGTCCGGGGGGGGGGGGGGGGGGAGGCACGAGCCCCACTGCCCCCCTCGTAGTTGGCGCTTCTGGGTAGCGCCATCCGTGAAATAAAAATCAAGTTGTTTTATGTGAGTTCCAGCGTTCGTCAAATGTGGCACCACTAAACATAAGAAAACCAGTCAAACGGGTATGTATTGTTTCTCCAAGCTTCATTGTTTGCCCCAGTAGCTAAGTCTAGTCGCCGCGCCTAACCAACATGAATTGTAAAAGGAGAATGGCTTAATTATGTACCCTTTCCACTCGCACGGCTCGCACTACGTCAGCAGATGGGGCGGTCACATCCAGCCGCAAACGGTTTCGGTACGCCGGAGTATTGCGCGTTCGTCGCGCGTCCGCAGGACGGGCGTTCCCTGGCGTGTCTTTATCGATGTGCATCTCTTCGCCGTTCAGCTGCTCGTTTTTAGGGGCGAAGCTCCTCTTAAGGCCTAACCGCATGCACGCGATTTTCGAGCGACAGCGACAAGCGACAGCGACAAATGAACTCCGTCGCGCTGTGGCGTCGCGACGGCTGCAACCACACGTTGGCGACAAAGTGCCATGGTTGCTAGATTGAAAACTATCGCGTGCATGCCGATAAATTGCGAAAAGAAGTTTAAAAGTAGACCGATGACAACATGCCAATTTTATTACTGACTTGTGTGGCATA
The DNA here is from genome assembly GCA_030522465.1 of Rhipicephalus appendiculatus. NCBI lineage: Eukaryota > Metazoa > Arthropoda > Arachnida > Ixodida > Ixodidae > Rhipicephalus > Rhipicephalus appendiculatus. The sequence continues at coordinate 47,353 of JALIZH010014224.1, read as the reverse complement.
AAGAAACCATAAAAGCGTTTCGCGACTTTCTTTTTTCGCAATCTCTCGTTTAAACGCGACAGGGTGCCCAGAAGCGTACGCTACGACGGCTACGACGCACTTTACATGACGATTTGACATTGCAGCAAGCTACCACCGAAACATCAAAACAAGCGGTCGATAACAAGATTAACGTCAAAATACGGCCGCTGCCTCACTCTGCGCGTGACATGTGGCTGTAAAGAAGGTGTCTGTACCTTGCAGTCTTTCAAGTACGCACGGTAAGAAGCATCGAGAGCAAATTGCAACCGAAGTCAGAATCGGGGGTGCCGCCATGTTGCCGGAAATCGTCACGCTCGCTTCCGGGCGACAAGCGATCGTTTCTAGTTTTCCAGAAACGCGCGACGCGACAAGCGACAACGACGGATGGGCCTCGGCGACAGCAAATCCTGTCGCTCGTCGCTGCCGCTTGTCGTTGTCGCTCGAAAATCGCGTGCATGCGGTTGGGGCTTTAGTCTAACCTTGTCAGGCGTAACGCGTAACCCCCAGTATCGCCTGCCATCTCGGAGGCCATGATAAGAGATGACCATTTCTCGTCTCATTTCCTAGATGGCGTTACTCTGCCGCTACTCTCCGAATTGCCGCTACTCTCCGATTGGCTGCTGCGCGCGCTTTGCCTGAGTGCGCGGCGATCGAGTGCCTCTCTCAGTCTCCTGGATCGTAGCCGTACGTGTCGAATCGTTGGTGGGGCATGGACGAAGCGAAGCAACGGGCGCGGAGGGCCGCCGCTTCTCGGGCTCGCCTTTCGGGGTCCGCTGCTCTCGCTGCTCGGAGTGCACGTTGGCGCCGCTAGCTGTGCACTTCTCCGACCACAAGTGCGTAATATATAAAGGTAACTTGAAATCTCAATAAAAGTTTTCTTCACCGTACCTCACGTGTTTGCATGATGATTTTATCGGGCGAACTTCTCGGAGGGTTAACGGCATCAACCATAACCTCTCAAGTTTCGCCCACCTCACCATCATTCACCTCGTGGATATGCTGTGATTTTTTTTAAAGACGATAGTCTTTCTTGGGATCCCTAAACGGAGAAATTTTGGTCTGTCTGTCTGTCTGTTTCTTTGTTTGTCGGCACGTCGCACGATTCAGCTAGCTGGCCAAAGTTTAACCAGGCCCCGGAGACTCTCAAGTTCCAGCGATGGCCGCAGAGGGCGAAAAAATCGACCACGGCGAGTTCCATCAAAATGCGCGTATAGTGGAACTACTGACTCCTCTTTTAGCGGTCGGATAAGTTAGTTCGGATTTTCCGTGTTAGGGGCGCTCAACGAGGCCAAATATTTCGTTTTAGAATGTGTCAAAAGATCGTTAGAAGCTTAGTTACCGTGTCATTTTTCATAAAGATAGTAGGGATCGGTTTTATTGTTACTTCTAGAATTACTACAAGAGTTTGATTGTTTGAGAACAAGTATTGCGATTACACTGACGCTCGAAAAGCAGCAGCCCATTGGCATCGGTTGCGTTTCGGTCCGTTAATTTGTTGGGACGCGTTGGGACGCGTATACGCGCGGGAGAAGCAGACACGACCGCGCGGCGTGGATCCCAAACATCAACTGGTTTTATTCAGGTTCTCTGCAGGTTCCGGAGAGCAGCGGAGGGTGGCGCTGCCTGGCGGCTTGGCTTGGCTTGGCTGCCGCCACAGCACTCCCCCCTAGTGAGTTGCCGAACGTAGTTAAAGTATAGTGTTCGTTAAAGGTCCAGGCGAGTGGGTGCTCTTGATAGCCGCCCGCTGTGCGTCAGCCGGGAGGGCACCTCGTGGACTTGGGCTGGCATTGAAGCTGGGGGGTCCTGGCGATGATTCCCTTAGTGGAGGCAACACGGCATCGTCACGGTCCATGTGTGCTGGCTTGATGCGGTCCAACGACACGACCTCCTCACGGCCGTTTCTCTTGATTGTGAATTGTTTGTTGCCACGGCGGAGGACTTGAAACGGCCCATCATAGGGTGGCTGAAGAGGTCGCCGAACCGCGTCGTGTCGTACAAACACATATGGGCACGATGTTAGATGTGGGTCGACGTGCACCACACGCGACCCTGGGGGCCGTGGAGGTACCGCGCGCAGTTTGCTCATGACGTTGCGTAGGCGAAGTGCATAGTCGCTGCAAGCTATGGATGCCTCCTCTGAGCCGCGCGCAAAGAGCTCTCCCGGCAGCCTGAGTGTCGTGCCGTAGACCAGCTCAGCGGCGCTGCAGCCAATGTCCTCTTTCAAGGTGGACCTTATACCCAAAAGAACGAGTGGGAGGGCCTCCACCCAGTTGTGTTCCTCCGTTGCCGTGAGCGCAGCCTTCAGCTGGCGGTGAAAGCGCTCCACCATGCCGTTGCTCATGGGGTGGTACGCTGTCGTGCGTATGCGTGAGGTGCCCATGAGCTGACTGATGGCAGTGAAAAGGGCTGATTCGCATTGTCGGCCGCGGTCTGTTGTTATCGTGGAGGGCACACCGAAACGGGCTACCCAGTGGTACAGGAAAGCACTCGCAACCGTCTCGGCAGTGATGTCCGCGATAGGGATGGCCTCCGCCCAGCGGGTGAACCTGTCGACACAGGTCAGCAGGTAAGCCTTTCCGTGGCAGGGTGGCAGTGGGCCGACGATGTCCAGGTGGACATGATCAAAGCGAGAATCCGGAGTGGGGAGTGTTCCCAGTGCTGTCGAGGTATGGCGTTGTATCTTAGAGCGCTGGCAAGCTACACATTCGCGTGCCCAGCGTCGGACGTCCCGATTTACGCCCGGCCAGACAAATCTTGCCGTCACCAGTCTTTGGGTGGCTCTAATCCCCGGATGAGACAGTCTGTGCAAGGACTCGAACACATGGCGACGGAGGCTCGCGGGCACGAACGGGCGAGTTCTACTGACGCTTGTGTCACAGCAAACCTTGTCCTCGGATCCGGGAACTGGGATCCACTCAAGATTCAGGGCAGTGGTCGCGGTCAACAAGTGTTTCAGTTCGTCATCTTCACGTTGAGCGGCTGCCAAAGCGGGAAGATCAACCTGTAGTGTGGGCATGATGGCGTTCACAGGATTCCGTGAGAGGGCGTCCGCTACCTCGTTGTCGCCGCCTTTGACGTGGCGGATATCAGTCGTGAACTCTGATATATAGGACATTTGGCGCCGTTCACGTGCTGTGTGCGTTCCACCGTCGGAGCTTAGCGAGCGCAATGCATAAGTAAGCGGCTTGTGGTCGGTGAGGACGAAAAACTCTACACCTTCCAGGAAATGGCGAAAATGTCGTATGGCAGCGTACACGGCCAGCAGTTCTCTCCCGAAGGTGCTGTAGCGGCGCTCGGTAGGTGTTAGCTTCCTCGAAAAGAAGGAAATCGGGCGCCAGATTCCCCCCAACGAGCTGCTGTAATACAGCCCCAACGGCTGTATCGGAGGCATCCACCATTACGCTCTGCGGGACACCAGACCTGGGGTATTCAAGCAGTGCGGCGTTTGCCAAAGCGTCCTTGACCTCGCAGAAGGCTTCTTTTGCTTCTTGAGACCAGGAGAGGGTGTCCGAGCCATTTCGTGAAGTGGCCAGCAGGTCGTGAAGAGGTTGAAGGATATGGGCGCAGCGGGGAATGAAACGGCGGTAGAAGTTTACCAAACCCAGAAATTCCCGAAGCTGGCGCTTGGCGGTCGGCTGCGGAAATCCTTGCACGGCTTCAACCTTGTTGGGTTGAGGAAGAACTCCTGAGGCGGAGATGACGTGTCCAAGAAACGAGAGTTGTCGCACACCAAGCTCGCATTTGGCCATGTTCACGACCACGCCATGTTCCACTAAGCGCTGGAAGACGATGCGCAGATGATTCACGTGCTCTTCCGGAGTGCTGCTGGCGACTAGCAAGTCGTCAAGATAGGCGTGGCAGAAGTTGAGGCCGCGTATAGCACCGTCCATGAACCGCTGGAATGTCTGACCCGCGTTTCGGAGTCCGAATGGCATTCGGAGGAATTCGAAAAGTCCGAAAGGCGTTGCGATGGCGGTCTTCGGGACGTCCTCCGGGGCAACGGGAATCTGATGGTATGCCCGCACCAGGTCGATCTTCGAGAAGATAGTGGCACCGTGAAGCCTCGTCGTGACATCGTGTATGTGCGGTACCGGGTATCTGTCTGGAGTCGTTACCTGGTTCAGCGCCCTATAGTCCCCGCATGGTCGCCAGTCTCCCGGCGTTGACTTTGGCACCATATGAAGTGGAGATGCCCAGGCGCTCGACGAGGGTCTGATGATCCCTAGCTCCATCATGTGTTCAAATTCCTGTCGTGCGACCTTCAACTTCTCTGGAGGCAAACGGCGAGGCCGCGCGTGCACGGGTGGGCCGCTGGTGGCGATGTAATGGCGTACCTCGTGCTTCACCGCGGCGCTGGCTGGCGGCTGCCTCGTCAACTCGGGAAAATCCTGCAGAATGCGAGTAAAACGTTCTGCACCGGACGGCCCGAGCAGAGTGGGGCTCAGCGGAGGGTGGTGCGAGGGATTGCCTTGCACAGTTGCCTGCGACACGGGATCGTGAAGGCGGCGGTTGCGCACGTCGACGAGAAGGCCGAAATGCCGAAGAAAGTCCGCACCCAAGATGGCGAACTTCACTGCTGCCACGATGAAAATCCACCGGAACGTTCTGTTCAAGCCTAAATCGAGTGGCAGCGAGCGATGTCCGTAGGTGGCGATGGTTGTGTTGTTGACCGCCTGAAGCGGGGACGCACTGGGGACACGGCGATCGGTGGACCCAACCGGCAGCACGCTCACCTCAGCGCCGGTGTCCACGAGGAATCGAAGGCCACTGTCGCGGTCGGTGAGGAAAAACACTGATGGACGACGTTCGGGGGGCCTCTGCGACACTGGTCGTCCTCAGTGCCGGCCGCTCCCGTTTCCCGCATAGTCGCACGGAGGAATGCATTTGCGAGCAGCATTGCCATGCTTCCTGTGATACCAGCAGATTCTCTGTTGCACTGCTGGGCGCTGGCGCTCCTCGGGAGTGCTGCGGGCCTGCATCGCTGCGACGGTATCGGCGAGGCGGGATATCTGCTCCCGGATGTCATGCAGCGTGGTCGTGGGCGCGCCGCCGGCGATGTCTGGCTGTAGCGCCGCGACGGACGGCGGAGCGACCGCCAGCACCGAGTCCGCGAGCTCGGCGAGTTGAGACAGGCGTTTGTCGGCAGCCGAGGCGAGGACCATGCGCACGTTGACCGGAAGTCGCTGTAGGAACAGCTCGCGAAGCAGTCTGCTGTCGGCATCGGTGGTGGCTGCGCCGGCCGTGTGCAACAGCTGCCTCATGTGGCGCAACAATTGGCTGGGCGTCCGGTCCCCGAGCTCGGTGTCGTGCAGTAGCTGCTGCAGTCGCTGAGGCTCCGACGGCGTGAGGCGGCTGATGAGCAGCTGTCTGAGCGCTGTGTACGCGTTCTCTGCAGGTGGAGCGACCAGCAGATCGCGTATCTCGCTCGCTATTGCCGGTGGGAGGCTGGCGACCACGTGGTGGTACTTTGTTAGCTCAGCGGCAATACGACGAGCGGTGAATTGGGACTGCACATGCAGGAACCACAGCTGCGGGTCCGCTGTCCAAAACGGCGGGAGCCTGATGTCGACGGCGGAGATGACCGGTGCGTCAGGGGGAGTCTCCATGGCGTCGATCGCTTGAAAAAGGCGGTAAGCCTCGTCCGGGTCACCACTGTTGGGACGCGTATACGCGCGGGAGAAGCAGACACGACCGCGCGGCGTGGATCCCAAACATCAACTGGTTTTATTCAGGTTCTCTGCAGGTTCCGGAGAGCAGCGGAGGGTGGCGCTGCCTGGCGGCTTGGCTTGGCTTGGCTGCCGCCACAAATTCATTCAAATTGTACCGCGGTCGTTTTCTGTGATCGGCATCACGCAGCTATGGTAACGCAGCTCCGTTTCAGATCGGCTTTGATATATCAATGCGAGTTTGTGTGTCAGACTTACCATGCCGCTACCTCAAGGCGAACGCGTCTAAAGCCTGTGAATCATGTCAGCTGCGGCGCTTCACCGACTTTATAAACGTCGTATAAACGTCGGGCTGCACAGCTTCCAGCGTGAAAATTCAACGCCGGCAAAGTGCTCGGCGACTACCTACGAAAACGGAATAACGATGCACAATGTGCGCGTGGGCACCGGTGAGTGAAAATGCTTGCACTTGAACATAGCCTTTTTTTTTGCATGCGCTACGGTTTTTGTCAATTCATAAGGTTTTACGACTTGTCCAGCTGATGAGATGCACAGCTTGTGGGTTCTAATGACATTTTCTCAGCAGGGGCGGGGACACGGGGGGGCTGGAGCCCCCCGCCCCCCCCCCCCCCCGAAGAAACTCACTTATCATGAGTGTGCCCCCCCTCCCCCCCCTGGTAAAAAAATCCTGGCGCCGCCCCTGTTTCTCAGATCGCTTACTGCGTTCTCACATTTGCAGATAATGTCTGTACTGCTTAACTTTGCCACATAGATCACAGCATAAGTTTTACCTGTTTCTGCGCAAACGAGTCCGCTGCGAGATATGCTCTTGAATTCAATGCATGGTAAAGCCAAGTGAACTTACAGTATGTGCACGCATTTGAACATTTTCATAAGCAGGGACATAAGCAGGGACAGAAAACAAATTCACAAACATATCGTTTTTGTGCAGTGTTCTCATATACAGTTACATTTTCATATACCATATAGTTTATCCAGGTGGGCAATTAACTATAGTTTTCTCCACTGATGGGCATCTCTAAAACAAATTCACAAACATATCGTTTTTTTGCAGTGTTCTCATATACATTCTTCTTAGACATGAATCACAAATGCATTCACTCTTCTACTATAGTAACCATGACTGCTTTTTCCTCTTTCAGCCCAACCACAGCCTCCAAGGAACTACTCATATCAGCATACACTTGGATGCTTTATCTCTGAACCTACCTCAGGTCAGCAGAGAATGTGTCATCACTGAAAGTAAACTCATGGGCCAAAACCCTCGCAAGGTATGGTTGTAGACACTTTATTTATTGAACCAATTTTTGTTTAACCATTTCTGTCTTACTCTTTCTCATGACTCGGTTTTTTTTTTCTTTTCAGGAAACTGGACATAAGAGAAATCATTGGTTTCCAAGCTACCCACATCAAGTCGTAAGAAGCTCAACAGTTGCCGTAGTGACAACCCCATGGGCCAACAATATTTACGAGGCATACAAACGCAAGCCTTAGGTATACTGAAAAGCAGTGATATTGTACAGTATGTCGAAGCAGTAGGAAATTGGGTGCACAAATTATTTTCTTGCTTCATGAATTACTCAATTTAGAGGAAATGTGCACGCTTCAAATTTTTTGGATAGTGCGTGTGATGGGGTGCACATACTGTACTTCACTCTACGTGTCAAACTTTGCGTTGAGCATCACATATAAATAGGTAGCAAATGGGCCAGCAGTAGTGCATATTTAGCAGCACTGCTTTTTCAGTATAGATTGCTGTGAATGCGAAGACTGTTGCAAAGGAATGGCAAGAACAGCTACAGTAGTGCTGAAACGAAAAGTTACTGGTACCGCTTACTTGTTGGGAGTGACATTGTGAAGGTTCTAAAATAGGAAACTGTGTGCAAGTACTCGTCCCTTCATTAAACAAGACATGTCGTGCAGTGGTCACCTGGAGATGAGTGGATTTAAGGGCACCTCAGTGTATAAGTATTGTTGGATGGCACTTCCAGGTCACTACTCTGGAATACGTAATGTTTGATGATGGGCATAGGTGAATGAAAGCATGTGCATAAGGTCATTTTGGGCAGTATTCTATGGAACAGGCAGAGGAATTTGTAAAGCATCTAAAAAATTCGTTTTTAGCTCTGTTCAATGAACATTGCCAATGCATTAATGGGATGATATGTAAACACGCACTGTCCAGAAAAGAGGGTACATCACCGTTGCATTTGTGCAAGCAATTTGTTTTGTGTGTGAAGCTGAGCCACAGACAAATAGCAAATACAGTAAAAGCTCGTTAATTCGTACTCGAAGGGGAATGTGAAATTCAAATTAGTGGGCAGGCACTAGAATGAACAGACATTGTGCTACAATGCGTGGGCAGAATCCAAAGAAGCCACATCTGAGCTCGTTATCACGAACTAGGCGCTACTACATGTTTGTGGTATGCGAATTCGTAAATTAAGTTCATGGAGCTCTAACAGCGAACAAAATTGATCAGTCTGTGATACGCCAAAAAAAAGCATCGACGTGCATTGCGCGCAGTGAGCCTTAATGTCAAAATATATGATATTTATGCACTAAAACACGTTTATTTACATGACAGAGTTAACACAATCAAAATTAAAAATAATCAATAATTTGCATTCACTTGCGTTTCTTCCATCGTGACTCCATGAACATTGTTTGTAGCTTGCCAAAGGGCTCCAGTGCAGCATCTGAAATCTTATACGCTGAGAAATGATGCTGTTTTGTTGCTTTGCATCTCTAGTAAATTTAGTTTGGTTTGATGTTGCAACATATTGTGATCACTCTGGGCAGACTTCTGCGAGGAGCGACGAAAACCAGGGGCTCCCAGTTCGAGCTAACTGTTGTTGATACCAACGCGTTCGAATTATTGAGAAATTCCTCCCTAGAAATTCACAGGGCTGTGCTGGGACCAGGGCATCAGTTCGAATTAATTGTAACTTTGAATTAACTGAGTTTGAATTAATGAGCTTTTACTGTAATAATATTTGTTCACGATAACAGACCTGACACGACATGGAGTTTTTAACAGAGCATTAATTGAGTGCACTCAATAGGTGTAATCAGAGTTCATTAGAGTTGGCCAGTGTTTGTACATGTTGAAGATTTGAAAGTGTACTGAAAGCTATTTCCTTGGTATTGCTGTGAGCAATGTAGCCAAAAAAGGCTAGTTTTGCATGATACTCATGTTAACAGTGAGGCAGACAGTTAGGAGGTAGTGAAGAATGATAATGTGAATTCAGCTTCTGCAGTCGTCCATTGTATCAGCAGTGTCTTTGACGACTATGCACCGTTGGCACAAAAAAGATGGACTCATTTATTTATTTGTCAATGCAAAGCATAACAATTTTACGAGGGTTGTTCAAAAAGTAAGGGCTGTTTGGTCCCAAACAAATAAATATTCATTAGCAAAGGTTTTCATTGGCGGGCTTAGTTTAGCACAAACCTACTTCACTTTTCTACATAATCACCGTTAGCTTCTAAGCACTTATCGTACCACCACACTAGTTTCTTTAGTCCCTCTACATAAAAGTTCGCTACCTGGGAACTGAACCTGTTGACAGCGGCAGTCTTCAATTTCTTGCTGTCTTCAAACCGTTGTAGCCTGAGCCACTGTTTCAATGAAAAGATAGCAAATAGTCAGTTGGTGCTGGGTCGAGACAGTAGGGCGGTTATTAGTGTTCCCAACCAATACCTTGAATCTTCTCATTGGTTCTGGCTGTGGTGCGAGGACGCATGTGGTCATGGAGGAGGATGATTCCAGATGAGAGTTTGCCACGTCGTCGATTTCTTATCATACATTTTTGCTTGGTGAGCGTTTCACGGTATATGTCAGCTGTAACTGTGGCCCACATTTTGTGAAATCAACCAAAAGAATACTCTTTTTCGTCCCTGAAAATGGTAGCCATCATTTTCTGACTGGAGTAAACAAATTCCTTGAATTTTTTCGGGTTTGTGAAGGGGAGTGGAACCACTGCATTGATCATTGTTTTGTGTCTGAAGTGGCATAGGATATCCAAGTATCGTCATATGTAACAATGTGTGAAAACAAAGCATCTCTGTCTTGTCGGTAGCCGTCCAAAAATGCTCGTCCACTTGACATTCTAAGGTGTTTGAGTTGGTCAGTAAGAATTTTTGGTACCCAGCTTAAACAAATTGTGATATCTGAGCATTTAAGCTAAAATCGTGTAAATTGTAGTGAGACCAACAAGGGAAACTTTATCTGACAGACCACTAACTGTTAGTCGTTGATCTAATTGCAATGCCCTGTCCACTTGAATAACTTCATTGGTCTGGATGCTTGGCCTGCCGTTCTGCTCTTTGCCGTACACATTTGTGCAGCCGTTTGTGAAGTCTCGACATCATTTTCTGACCTTTCTTTCACTCATCACTGTTGGCCCGTAAACTAGGCACAACTACCCATGAATTGGAGGAGCTGATGATTCTATTGCATGCAAAAATCAAATTACAGCGTGCAACCTCACAACAGGCGGGAGCAACGATTTTTGCAAACACTGTCATCTGCATTTCCTGACAAGCAGATGACTACTGAGCCAGAACAATAACTTCAGTACTTTCGCGGAGAATTAACAGATGGTGCTGTGCCTATTAATCTTTAATCTGACGTGTAAATATTAAAAGGTTAGCAAACCGCCCTTACTTTATGAATAACCCACGTAAAAAAGTTAATTATACAGATTGGACAGAAATGATTACTTACTGCCTATTTTCCAACATAGCTACCGTGACTTCCAGCACTTCCTAGCTGTCTAGTGTACTAATGTTCCATATGTCCCTATTGTATGTGCATATGTCATGTACAATGTAATATGAGTGCTGTACACTGGTGTATCGTTTCTTTTTGCAAATGAGTGCTTTAAGGAACACCCAAAGGCATCCTCTATCTCATGTGTCAGCTGATGAACAGTGGGCGAGCAAGGGTAGCTCAATTCTGTAAACTTATCTTCCGTGACAACCCTCACAAGAATGTTCACTTGCTGAAATGTTGGATTCAGGCTAAGGCTTTCATTATTCGCCAACTGTTACTCGATTGAAGTGTTTATGTCACTGCAACCTCTTCGACTCTTTGAAACATAAATCAAGTTTGCTTTTCAAAAGAATCCCGTAAATGGTGTTTTCCCAGGATAGACGAGGTTAGCACAACTGGAAGTTGAACTAGTTGTCGGAATTAGTCGTAATAAGATCGGATGCGCAGGCACGAACACAGGAATATTACGCACAATAACGAGAACGCGTTATGTGCAGGAATATCTAGCATAACAGCGTGGTTTCACTTTTTTTTCTTTTTTTTATTGCGATGTGCTACTCGCCAATGTTTTGTCAAAATATTACATTGCGGCTCAGGCTAATCTTACTGACACTGCATCTTTTGAGGGCAGCTTTAATGCTGTTTGTTTATTACAGCTCAAATCATCAAACGCGCATGGGTAGTGAGAAAGACAGCGGGCAGCACTGTACAGTACGTACGCAAGTACTGTGCTTGGGTCACCCACGACATGTCGTTCCGCGTATTATAAATGATATTCTGAACGAGCGAAGAGACAAAGTTGCTCGACTTCAGCAGGGAATTTTATTAAACAGATGGCTAATACTGTTTTTTGTGCGTATTGTTCAACTCTGTGACTCACAGTGCTCCTTGTTTACATGTATACTGCTACATTCACGATTGCCAATAAACAATGCAAGCTTACTTGCGTGGCGTGTTTTTTTTTGCCAGTTGAGGCCTCGCGGTCACCTGGCGACTTAGGGTAAATATTTGTAGTAACATTAGGCTGCCGTGAGCGCGAATACTATCCCGCAACAGCGGTGAATAAACGCCCGCAACCTGCGGGCGTGCACTGCGACCACCCGCACCCGCCAGCAATGCAGCAGCCATATTGCCCCAGTGTAATGATGATGATAGTTTTATCAGCGCCATCTCTAGGTCAGATACTTTAGTTCACAACGCCACCGCTACCCTTATTTGTGTTGCACTGTCAAAGTAGTTTCCCTTCTCTACATAGTAGTATAGGTGTTCTATGGTTTAACCCCCTGCCTTACGACCTCCAATCTTGACCGAGAAGCATGTGTTCATACGGGTGAGCGTGGGCAATTAAAAATCAAATATTACGCATACCTGAGGCACAACATCAATACCTTAGTACTATTCACAGTGTTCCTTCAAAACAAAATCTATAGATACGTAATTATAAAGATCCTAGTGTTTATTACGCGGCGCTGAAAATGCGCCGCTGTGTACAAAAGAAGTCTCCGCCCAGTGATTTAACTTCGACGTTGTGGTGCTGCCACCTGGCAGCAGCATAGTTCAACACAAGCCGATGTTCCCCGGTAGCGCTGTAGATGGCGTCCTCTTCTGTTTTATCAATGCCAGCCAGATGCGGCTGATTCATCGTGGAAGAGCGCTGTCTCAGGCAAGGCAAAACATATATGGCCGCTTGATGAAATACGACCCACTCTACAAGACATGATCAGAGAACGCAGAGAAAAGACCGACGACCAAATTTCAGCGGAGAAACGCCGGCGTCCGTCTAAGCGTGCCCGGAAAACGTCCGAAAAACGAGCCCAGCGGCTAGCCCAGCTATTAAATTGTGGTACTCATGCCGCTCATGCAGTGCAGTCGGCACAAGACTATCGTCTTTCGACGACATTTGCAGCGAAGCACGCAGATACGCGGCCAATTTTTTTTTTTTTTGCGCGTTCGTTTGAGTGTTTTCGTGCCTGCGTGGTTTGAAATTGTGCCCGATATGCTACGAAGGGCCCGACATTCTACGTACTTGCCGTGGAAATGCTATGTACTGGCGCTTTACCGGGGAGGGGACACGATGGTGAAACGGTTCAAAGCTTATAATTGCCGAGAATTTCAGTGTAAGCCTCCAGAGCACCTTGCCGGCAACTTCCACTGACCAGTACTGGGAAGTTGTACCCAAGGAAGTAATTACATCCCAGCTGAAACGATGTTGTCAGAAGCGAGACTTTGTCGAAGATGCAGATCGTTCTGGTCAACGTGGCAGTATATGTAGTGTACGGGACCCCTGAAAAAGTTGAATCGCGCTGAATGCAGAGACGCGCTGACCATGAATAAGACGATCACTGTTTCTGCCGCTCATGAGCGCTACGGTGTTGGGAAGCAGTTAGACCGAGGACACCGTGACCGAGGAGGACTACTCTATTCAGCGATAACGCTGTTGCTCACAGCTACACAGTCCTACAGCTCGCAACGCAGCCAGAACTGCTACTAATGCCCGAATAACACCGGCTCTTCCCGAAGCTGACAGTGCGATTGCTGGTCAACGAAGAATAATCTGACTTTGGCGCCCGTGAGAATGGCCACACGAAGAAAACAGCTATAAAACATATCCTGCGATACTGACGAACATTTTGCTGAAGAAATTTTGCGGCAACCTAAATGGCAAACTAGTCGACGGTGCCTTTAAGTCAATATAAAGGAAAGCCAGAACTCTCAAGAACAAATAGGTGTGTTGTTGCGACAGCACAAGTACAAAAGGAAACTAGATTCTGTAAATAAATGTTTCGCTCTCAGAGTAGTCTTACGTTCATATTTCTTTCGAAATTCATGCATGCAAGTGCCTGCAAGTAAAAAAAACGTTACGTATGGAACCTCTTTTGAAGAGCGCTCCATATCTTTACCGATCAGCCACCTCCTGTGACGCCACGTCATTTTTTACAAGCACACCACCCTACAACCACGCCTTCAATGTACAATAAAACCCTATGTCACTGATGGAAGAAGACAGAAAGACTTGTTGCACTTTAGATGATGACTGCATGCCGATTAACCAGTGGGTTAGGCTGTTGTGCCAAGGAAAGCTGCAGATAACTTAAGATTCTAGAAAGTTCTTGAGTGCTTACCATTCTACACAGGAGACTGTATAAAAGAATTTTTTTATATGCAGAAAGAACTTGCCCTCACCTCCCCGTATTTTTGAGGCTCGCGGGACATTACCAGGAAACCTGATCTCCCCACACGGTGAGGTGACATGTGTTTAGAAGTGTAGCGTGGCGCCGGTGGAACCATAGGATTAGCAGCAAATAATTAGCGGGTCTTAGCTCGCCAACTGCATATGATTTCCAGTAGATTGTCATCTCATTGACAGCTGTATCTACCTATGTAATAATTACACGCGCATATTGGTAACACTTTCACTTGGCTTATTTTTTAGTGGTCATAATACCTTCGAAAATCAGTGATGTAACAGCCTTTTGCTATTTGCAGTGGATGGCAACTGATCTAGCAGAGAGGTAGAAAAAATAAACCTTGGCTAACACGTAAAGTTAGGCAATACGTGCACAATCTACGCTATACGAACTCATAACCTCTGCAATGAGGAAATTTAGCTAATAACTTGTTTATGCAGCCCCTCCTTATGTAGACCATGTGATATCTTATTTTATAAACAACCTTCAGTGACCAGAGGGCGCGACGTAACTCTCATTGGCCGTCTTAGTATCGCCGGCATCGTGTGGCAGACATAGCCGTGCGCAGGGTTCCACTTCAGGGCGGAGCAATGGTTAGTCGTAGCGCCCCCCTCCACTTCTTAGGTGACTAGGGGGAGGGTACCCCCCCTCCCCCCGGCGCCCCTGGTGCGCGCGCCTATGCCGGCAGATAATACAGGCCTATAGGAAAAGACGTTCGTAGAACACACAGACATGGCCTCAGGCGTGTCGCTCTTATGTACATTCTCTATGAAGGCTCACTGGGAGTCGTCATAATCCTCAATGAGTTGCGAATATGCACAGCTCCCCGCTCCGCCCTACCCCTAAGCGCGATGCTGGGCCAGATTGTGCTGCTCGCTAATATGTGTGTTCGTGCGCTTCTGTTTCATCTCGAAAACGACTGTCGGCGAAAATTGAAAAAAAAATTCTAGCTCTAAAGGGTGAAATTTAGCAAATAACTCCAGAATACTATGCGTATCTTGTGCTGAAATCTGCCTGTTTTTTTATAGGCAAAAGCGCGCGAAACACGCCTAAAATGAAACAAGACATGCGCTCGCGCGACGCTACTGCAAGATCCGTAGCATAAGGAAAAATCTGAACTTCCTTCTTGCTTTCCTATCTAAACATGCAAACCACTTCGATGTGTTAGCAACTACGGAAACGTGGTTAAAAAAAGGATAGAATGTTACAATTCCCGCATACGAAACCATATCGCACCAGCGAGACTCATGCTCACGTGGAGGCGGAGTGGCGCTTTTTGTGAGAAAAAGGCTGCGCATATACAGTTATACCTTCACTGAACTGCAGTTCTCCAGATTTAGAAGCCCTCTTTATCCGACTGCACTGTTTTGAAATAATCGGTGTACTTTATCGTCCACCAAATTCTAATGCAACGCACTTCCTCGATAGGATGGAAGAAATTCTCTTCCATCTTTCAACTAAGTACCAGAACCAAGCCGTCATCGTTGGGGATATGAATATCGACACCAACAACTCTAGCTACACTCACTACACACAACTGGTTGATTCATTCAGTTTTCATAATCTCATAGACACCCCTACGAGAGTAACCAGTACGTCAGCAACAACGATTGATCACATTTTAACTACCGCATCATCGGAAGTGAACGCTGGTGTTTATAATGAACCAATAACAGATCATCTTTCTACCTTTGTTTCTATAAGGAAAACCACAAACCAGAAAGCGCAATTCTCCCCCAATACCAGCAAAATAGACTTTAACTTAGTACGAGATAACATTCTCTCCATTGAATTTGAAACGTTGTATGACGATGACGTCAATATTTAACTTGAAAACATAACAAAAGTCCTTCGCCTTGCCATTGAAAATAGTCGTTCAAAAGTGTCTGCACGCTCACATAACACCCCGCTAACTCCTTGGATGACAACAGAGATCCCTGCATTGCTGAAGAAGAAAGACTTCTGGTACCACAAGTGGAGACAGCACAAAGAAAATAAATATTATTTAGGCCAATTTAAATTGTTAAGAAACAAGACCGTGTTTCTCATGAGGCAACGAAAGAAGGCTTACTATTCTCGTCTTATTTTCCAAGCGCAAGGTGATTCTAAGAAAACATGGCAAATTGTAAAAGAAGTCGGTAATGAACCATCACAGCGTGTATTACCTGATGTCGTTGATGCACATATACTTGATAAATTTAATTTATTCTTTACTGAAATTGGTTCAACTTTAGCAGCGAAGTTCCCTCATAGCGATATGAAATGTTTTTCACCCTCCTTATCAAATACGTTTGCTCTTCACAACATTAGCTTGGACAAAATTCATGACACTGTCGCCAATATAAGCACCAATAAAGCGAGTGGTCTAGATGGCATTACAGCTCGCTTAGTAAAAGATAATATTGATATATTGGGTTCCGTCTTGTGTCACGTATATAACCATTGCTTGCGTACATCAACGTACCCATCCTGTTTATATATCGGCACAACTTTAGCGTTTTTTAAAGAGGGCGATCGCTCCGATCCGTCGAGCTATCGGCCTATATCAGTGTTAAGTGTTTAAATACTATATTCGAAAAGATTCTTGGAAAACGAATGCGCCTATTTCTTGAAAAGTATCGTGCTTTTTGCCCGGAGCAGCATGGATTTAGATCGCATCATTCTACATCAACTGCGGTTTTATCGTTATCACAGAAGATTAACACGGCATTACACAACAACCATCTTGTAGCAGTTGTTTTCATTGACTTAAAAAAAGCGTTCGATACTGTTGACCACGATATTCTGCTGATGAAATTAGAACACTACGGATTCCGCGGCAAAGTTTTCAATTTACTCTCTAGCTACATTGATGGATGTCATCAAATGGTCAACATGCAAAATCTCACGTCTTCATTTTTAAACATAAAGGTGGGTGTACCACAGAGGTCGGTCCTCGGGCCGCTGTTATTCTCAATATATGTAAACGACTTGCCATGCATACTCAGATCGGCTGAGATGCTAATGTACGCCGACGATACAGCTTTGATCGTTACTGCCGACACCATAGCCGACCTAGAATATAAAGCTAATGAAGAACTAAAAAATATTTGTATGTGGTTTACGGTGAATAAATTAACACTTAATGCACAGAAAACCAAAACACTATTTTTCACTCCCGTTACCGGCATGTAAACGATGAGTCATTTCGGCTTATAAGCAACAACTGCCAACTTGAGCAGGTAAGAGTATTTAAATATCTGTGTGTAGTATTCGACAGCCAGTTACACAGGAAAAAACAAATAAATGCTGTATGTACCAAGCTAGCCTGTGGCTGTAGCATGCTACTCGCTGCTAGAAATTATTTTAATAGTAGTATTGTCAGAATGCTTTATTTCTAATTTGTTCATTGTCACCTATCATACTGCATAGACTCATGGGGATGGGCCTTTAAAACTTACCTTGAACCTATCCGCATATTACAAAAGCGTGCACTTAGAATAATAGATAATGCGGCCTATAATCAACACAGCGCTCCTTTGTTTCACAAGTTTGAAATTCTACCTTTTGATTATATACGACAACATAAAACGGCAGTCACCGTCAGTAATGTCCTTGCATACGGTCTACCTTTCGATGTATCTATTTTTTATTCATCCTCCCGCGTCACTAGATGCATGACATCGCGAAATTTTAATCTTCCACCTACCAACAGCGTCTATGGTGAACGCTTACTGCAGTTCGTAGGAGTTAAAGTGTGGAATAAGATACCACTTCAAATAAAACATGCAAAGGCTTTCTCAAACGCGCTTAAAAAATATTTGCTCCATGTAGAACAATAATAAATAACCGTGCACAAAACCTTACGTACAGTTTAATGTGTCGCCTGAACTTGTATTGATTATTTAATGATGTACATAGTGAAAACATTGTTTTAATAATTACATTTCTGTATGTGCTATTTCTGTATATGACGATATTTTATGATGATGATATGATACTTATATGATATTTGATGTGATTTCTTGAACGAATTGTTATTGTGCTTACATGTTTTCTTCCGTTAGACCCCCTACTAACCTATGGCTATGGGTCTAATCAGTGTTGATAATTTTCATGAATTGTATAAAAAACTACCTCAATAAATCAATAAAGTCAAAGTGCGTGGTTTAATACCTCCAACCCTACTCAAGCCTAGTCCAGTCAAACGCTTCAAAGCGTTTCATTGATGTTTTAGAAGCGAAAAGAAAACAGCGTAATTGAAGAGAAGGACGAAAGAAGCGGACACGTTTATATCGGCCAGACTGGGCAATGTTTAAATGAACGCCTCAAAGAGCGTGCCTATTGTGTACGATTGGGCACAGGCAGCAACCTAGCGTTGCATGTGAAGGTTTGCAACGGGTGCGAACCTTTGTTTCGCCAGACCTGGGGAGCTATTCTCGCGGTTTCCACTTAGTGGACACCCTTACGAAAATGCCAGATATGGCCCATATATCTTTCATATAAGGCCATATATGATCAAATAAGGGCACATATAAAGTCAGATATGGACATATATGGATTTATATGCCGTTATAAAAAGGTTTATATAAGGCTATATACTCCCATATATGGGTGTATTTATATGTATATAAGGGTACTTAAGGATATATACTGCCATATATGAGAGTACTTATATATAAATAAGGACACTTATAAGGCTATATACTCCCATATATAAGTATACTTATATATATATAAGGGCACTTATAAGGCTATATACTCCCATATATAAGTATACTTATATATATATATAAGGGCACTTATAAGGCTATATACTCCCATATATGGGTGTACTTATGTGCATACACAGGCTTTTATAATGCTATATACTGTCATATATGAATGCAAATCGGCTATGAATGTAATGTCCGACAATCATCAAAATTAAGGGAAGTGAAGCATTTGCTCGCTGCCTTCATAATTACTTGTGCTTTGGTGGGAGACACCTTGAGATGACTAGACAACAATTATGTCAATAAAAAAAATGCGGCAGATCCCACACATTGTGGGAATGGGTGTAATGCGAAGCAGCCTGCAAAGGAGCAAATCATGCTGTACATAACTGCACGTCATGATTTACACGTTAGGACCTGTAATTTATGTTCTTCATACAGTCACATCGCGCAATACCAATTCTGGTGTATAGCTAGCTAGCTGAATGCAAGTGCACCGTGAGCGTGC
Source organism: Rhipicephalus appendiculatus (assembly GCA_030522465.1). NCBI lineage: Eukaryota > Metazoa > Arthropoda > Arachnida > Ixodida > Ixodidae > Rhipicephalus > Rhipicephalus appendiculatus. The sequence goes on along the minus strand of JALIZH010014224.1, from coordinate 28,478 downwards.
ATTGTAAATCACATTGTTCATGACATGCATGTCATGCTTTTCATGTTACCACCTGCCACTTATGTTTGTCATACAGTCACGTCATGCAATACCAATTTTGGTGTATATCAAGCCAGTGAAACAGCCGCGAGCGTACCATGAGCATGGCATGCAAGTCATGTTGCACATGACATGTCCCATGTTACTGCTTGTCATTTATGTTCATCATACAGTCACGTCACGCAATACCAAACTTGGCGTATATCAAGCTAGCGAAACAGCCGCAAGCTTGCCATGAGCGTGTCATGCAAGTCGTGTTGCACATGATGTACTTGCACGCTAATTTTGTATTTTTACTCCTCCTGCCTGGGCCCTCATAAGTCTGCAGTGTATTCTAAATAAATAAGATAAATATATGTATTAGAAGGCAATTACTCCATCTAGAGAAATATTTGAATTCTAAAATCTTTCTCATGAGTACTACAGCCAAAATGTTGGTATAAGCTAGCTTTGGAAGGAGCCACCTTCCTTGTGCATTTTATATCGACTGGACTATCACTTTAATTATGTTTAGATGAAATGCTTCTTACTTAATGTAAATAAATGCAAAACTAGCGATAAACATGCAAAAGCAACTCGTCATTAATACTTAAGGGCCATATACTATATCAGCTGTAGGTAGCAATGCATGTATGGGAAACATTTATAAGGCACGTCAGAAAATTCCTTGAGTGCACAAGTATATCATTGAAATATGCAGAATACAAGAGAAGCGTCATAGTAGTATGGCACAAATGTGGAGCACAATGAGATTCATTATGTAGCATTGTATTTGGAATTCTTTATCTACAAACTGACCTATATTAAGGTGTTTCTCGGTCTGTACATCAAGCTTACTTGTGGTGACGTAACATGAAATACATTCAAGCAGCAGTTTTTGTCTCACTTTACGGCTGTTGCTAAATACAAAATATCAGTAGAGGATTATGGCTCAGCAGAACAAGTCATAGTATGTCAGGTAAACAACAATGAAAGGAATACATGAGGCTCAGAAACACCAGTAAACAAAATAAATGTATACATTGAAATAGCTATTAATGCATGGGTAATAGCAAGAACAGCACAAATATAAGACATCACGTGGATTACAAATTATTTAAGGTGTATGTAGTGGTCACTGCACAGGAAAAACTGTTTTATTGAAAGTCAGCTGCACGATATGATGATTTCTTAATATCTAACATGATTGATTTTGCAGAGCAGTTCAATTTGCATGAAAAATTTTGCAGAAGTTCTGCAGGAATTTCCTACGTATCAAACATATATAAGTGAGAGTTTCATACTCTGCGCACTTGGAAGGTTTACAGTTCAAGTAACTTGCACTTCAGGTCAAAGGTTCAGCACGCCATGCGCTTGGAAAATTCAGAGTTAGAGTTCCAGTCGCAGCTATCAAGGGTTCAGTAGAACAGAAGTATAGCTTGTAGAGAGGGTTTAGAGTCCTAACACTCTTGGTGTTAGGACTAGGTGTTAGGTGTTGACAGAGGTCAAGGGTTTGTTACCCAGCATGCTTGAAAAGCTCAGTTTGTGTCCTTCAGATGCCAAGCGTTTGATACCCAACACACTGGAAGGTTATCTGCATACTTTAGGTCAAAGGTTCGATATCCTACATGCTGAGGTGGTCAAGGGTTCAATGCCTCACATGCTTGGAAGCAGGGTTAAAGTCAAGGGATGCCTGGGGGGGGCCTGGCCCGGGGCTTGACCCCCTTCAGCTGCACTACTCAGCTACACAACTGCAGCGCAATGACACCCATTCGACAAACACTGGAGTTATTTTTTTAAGTAGTAGTGCCTTGTGTGGTAATAGTGCTTGTTGTAGCTCTTCAATTTTCTTAATAATGAGTTACCCGTGATTGTTGGGTTGGCGTGGCGCGACCAAAAGAAGAAAATGGGCATCTTTGGGTGCTTCCCGCGCAGTGTGGTGCGATGTCCGTTAATTCTAGCGTACCCCAGCTAATATGAACAATTTTATAGGCCCCTTCGAGTTTGAATTAATGAGTTTTATATATATATATATAAAACCTCTCATGAGGGCCCCCCTCCAGTGAAGGGAGACGTTAAGCCCTGCTTAGAAGACTACAGACACTGCGTCCCTGTACACTTCGAATGTCGAGGGTTCAATACCCTATGCAGCTGGAAGCTTTGTGGTTCTAGTCGCTACATACTTTGGAGTTAGAGAGTTCCATACCCTGCACCTTTGTAAGGTTTGGGGTAGGAGTTGCTGTAAAAATTGGTGGTCAAGGGTTAAGTGCCCTACATGCTCAGGAAGATGAAGTTTCGGGCCCTGACACATCTGTTCAGTCAAGGGTTAGATTTATACTGCTGAGTGTCTCCCATGCTGTTCAAACCACTAGTGGTCAGTAACAGACTTGTGCTTGTGTCATCATCTGGAAGCTTACTGTGGAGGCAAACCAGTGGAACTTTGGTGGATTCTGTGCATGCTAAGATAAAATGAGAGCTCAGCTCTACATACCGAGTTGCTTGGTTATCAGTTTCCATGCATGACATCAAGCAGCCAATGTACAAATAGGCATCAGTATGAAACAAACTTACCTCTACATTTTTCAAGTTCATGGGTCTTTATGTAAGTGATTATTGCCTTTTAAAACTACGAAGGTATATAAATTTAGACAGAGAGAAAGAGAAAAAAAGATAATGAAAAAGCACTAGGTTACCATCCCAATCAGCTTTCTTGCACTATGGGAGGAGTAAATTGTCAGAAAAAGGATAAGAAAATAAGGAATGAGATTATGAGTGATGTGCATGCGTAATAGCAGAGTTCATCACTTTACTGTCACATACTGGACAATATATGCTGCAACACTTGTGGTCAGCTGTACAAGAACCTCTCAATGCAATTTTGAATTCTTCATCTTGCACCAAATGACTATGCTTTATGTGTTGAAAATTTCGTACTAGCACCAAGTTCTCTGCATAATTTACCTGAATTCATCTGGGAACCCTTTGCGTTACTTAAGAAGATATAGAACTAATATCACATTCCTATACAGTAAGTCACCAGACCTGTTATCCTTGATCAAGCTACTGCCATTTCTTGCAATAAACGATGGTCATGCAGATATTATAACTGCAGATATATTTTAATCATGCAGATGTTATAAATACAGTGATTTTCTGAAGAATTCGTGTTGTTTATTTTCAGTCTCTTGACATTGGCCCCTCATATTGTGTCTGGTTTTTCCACTTGTAGCCGTCCTTATAATATCTTCAACTATATTGCAGTGATAAAGGAAACGCTTTCAAGCATCCAGCAGTATACCTCATGTAATGGGTTATAGTTGGTGTGGATTTGTACTTTTTTTAGTGTGCAGGCTTGGATGACAACAGCGTATCAAAAATATTTTAAAAAATGACGACGAAAGGAAAAAGTTTTGATTTATCCGAGAGTTAAGCGCACATGAAACAACACTAGCTTAGCCGTCCGCGTTGCGCATTAGCCGGCTACGCCACCCGTGCGGGTTTTTTATTTTTTTGTTAATTGGACACCCGCCCGTGCGCTTAGCTACGCGAAGGCTTCATTTTTTTTTCTTTTCCTTTTTTTTTTTCTTTTACGACATGCGATCGTACCTGTTATTGCGAGCATATATTTTGCGGTCGTATCTCGTCTACCGTTGCCCTGTTTTCTCGTCTTTCGCAGTCGCTTGTAGTTCGAGCATGAAACCATGAATTTTTGCGTGTCACTGCCCAGGTACCTGCTCTTTTCAAAGCTGACGTTGCTGTTAAGATTTATAGCAGGCTCACCTCGACACAAGCTTTAGCAGTTGAAGCTTAATTGTTACCCAATGCTCTCTTGTGATTTGGTTGACCATCGTGCGAAATCAGTGCTACGCAGTCAACATCGCGGCGTATCGCTACAGATCCGAGACGCGTTAGTTGCGATCTCAATCGATCACTAATTCCGCACTGAACATAGACTAATTACCTGACAAATATTTCTACCGTACAGGTGGTGTAAACCCTGGAACTCTAATCTACAGGCTAACGTCGTACGTAGTGGCGACACAACCAGATCACAAGGGCTTGTTAATTCATTTTGCTTCGACGCAACGTACGAAATACTACTGCTCGAAAGACAAAATGCTGTCTTATGGAAAAGCTCCACTGCTCTTTAGTCGACTATGAATAAATAAAAACGCACTGTTTGTATAAGTAATCTAGAGCATTGCTGCGGTGGATGGAAAAGTAAGTCGCACTGTCCCCGCGCTCGAAGCCTGTCGTCTGCTAGAAAAAAAAAAAAAAAAAAGGCCAACAAAACCGAAAAGCAAGTCCGCTGAGGTACTAATTGGCTTGCATCGCGTAAATTGCTCTTCAAGATAAGCTATTACTGCTGTTTTCGAAGAATCTGCTTGTTTTTTCTGTAATTCCACTCGCTCACGCTTTTTCTTTTTTTTTCAACATCAATTCTGCGAGCCATAGCCATCCACAGCCAAAGTCGAATGTTATTTATTACTTGTTCTGTGTCAGCGCCTCGTGTGAACTCGTTACGTCTTCAAGAACATTAATTTCGCATGAGAAAGCGCCGTGACTCGTTTCTGCGATGTGCAAAGATCGTGCGCAATTCGTGCGCTTGTTAGAGTGCCGTTCACGTGCAAGTCGTTCAAGGGATCAATGGAATGCACTGTACTACGGGCGCTCGGAGGACACCGCAGCTGGTGGCTGACGCCCGTGGCTACTTTCTGCATGGTAACATAAGAGGTAAGTGGCAACAAGTTATTATGCAAAGTACACAACTCAGCGGAAGGCTGTGTTATCGCACGCGGGCGAGGCGTTGTAGAGACGTAGCCTTATGAACCTTTGCGAGTGACAGACCTTGTCATTGTCCACGCTACCGATTCGCTGTGACTACGTTCATACGAGCAGAGAGCCACGGCGCATCGGTACGGTTTTGCGGAAGCAAATTTGTAACAACTGAGATAACATGCATGTGTGCGATTTTTCTGATGTGCATCGTCGGGAGCAGGACGCAGGCGTCACCCGCATTGCATCGTTAAGAGAGCAAAGCTGCAACACCATTTACTGTGCAGCCTTGTGCTCGCGTTCGTTCGCGATGCGATTCGCAAGTTGGCTCAGTATAGCTTGCCTACCATCGAAGCGATATAATAAGCTGAAACTAATGGTGCAGTGTTGACTATGCGCTTAGACACTGACTTCAGCTAGGTTTGCTTGCACAGCAAGACTAGATTTCAGTGTGCACCAGCTCATCAGCAAAGAAGTATTGTCTCAACATCATGTTTGCACAGTACACGTGATCATGTCTTGCTTACCCTGGCACGTAAGGAATTGGAGCACTTTACTTCTGTCAGACACTGGCAAGCTGGGAGGCTGTGAATAAATGGTGCTCCACAGTTTTCATGAATGCAGGAGTCTAACTGTTCATCGACAAGTTCTTTTGGTTTTTCTCATGGTAATGAGGCCGCCTACAATCAGGCTTGAGCTTTCGCCTCCTGAGCCCACGGCCCAACCCAGATGGGCATGGGGAATGAGTTAGAGGAACTTAGGTGGTCGACACACGATCGTATGGTGGGGTATCACGAAATTACACAACATTATAGATTGACAAGACGAATCTCTAACTAAACGGCAGGCGCTCGTGTGGAGGCAACTCCAGACTGGCACCTTTTCCACACCAATTCCACACCTTTTCCACCCCCGAGTGCAACCTGTGCCGAGCCCCTAGGGCCGACCTCTTCCACATACTTTGGGGCTGTCCGAGTATATGTGTGCATCGTAGCCCGCAGGGCTTGTTAATTACTACGATGCAGCAGGGGGAGGCCACACTCCTCATCTCCAACCCTGACAAGCAGGTCTGGGTCACAAAGCAGGTAGAGGCCGCCGCTATGAAGCAGGGGCTCCTGGCCGACTAACCGTCGTCGCCTCCCGCAATTGAGGAAATTCCTTGGTTATAATAAAAGTACTCCTCTAAATTTAGAAAGTCGGGTGTTCAGGTGTGTGAACAACTATAACAGTACAAGAGGTAGGCAACTACTGGCCTTTTGCAATGTTTGGATGAACAACATTATATTCAGATAGATATGAGGCAATGTGTACTCTTTCTGTAAACATTGAAAGAAAGTGCTCCATTATTCCTATTTACCAATACATTCAAGAAAGTAGCTTGCAATTTGTCTCAATCTCCACCGTGAACTGAAAGAAATCTGCTTGATAGCTTAGATGTACTTGGAAGCTTCCAAAGCAGAGCGATTAATCACACAAAGACAATTTTTTACATAGCACACAAAAAATTCTTGGTTTCAGGTCGAAAGAAGTGATGGCGTAGTGGGGAAGAGAGACAGTGTCGAGTAGGATCAGGTAGAAGACGACTAAGACGAAGAGCCGAGAGAGCGCGTGACAGTGACTGACACCTCTGAAATCAGGCAGTTAGTTTTTGTCAATAAACGCCCTTATAATTTGGTGGAAGTGCTGGGTAGTCTTCGAAGCTGGATCTATGAAGTCGCACCTTACCTCCAGTGCCACAATGCCGGAAGAACCCTCCACCCAAGGTACCTTCCAGATTCCCGCCACTGCATGTCCTGGCGTGTTTCCGCTGCGTTACCCATCTTCAGCGGCACTGACGACCAAGACATTGAGGAGCGGCTGGCTATTTACCACAAGGTGAGTGCACTGAACAAGTGCAATGATGCGGCTAAGCTGACCTATGTAAGCTTTTACTTGGCCGGCATCACTAGTCACTGGTTGTGGAATCACAAATCTGATATTACCAGCTGGGATTCGTTCAAGACGGCCTTTTCGCAAGTCTTCGACCGCCCCGCTGTGTGAAAGCTCCATGCAGAATAATGACTTTGTGAGCGTGTTAAACAGCCAGGAGAGACCTTCACCAGCTACACTGAAGACGTTGACTTGTGGAAGCGTGTGAACCCATCGATGCTCGAAGCAGACAAGATTTAACAGATACTCAAGGGAATAGCCGACGACGCATTTCAAATGTTGTTCGCCAAGGACCCACTAACTGTAGCCGAACTGGTCAGCTTGTGCCAGAGTTTGACGAATTGCGCAAGCAACGTGCCCTTACCCGACACTCTTTGGAACAGCGTGACTCGATTGTGGCCTTGACTCTCGGAGACCATATTGACATGTTGGTTCACATAAAGCAGTTCTTGCGTGAGCAGGTCGCTCGGCAGCTCTCCATTCTATCGAGCACGCTCGAACCAGCACAGATGCATCATCTGGCCACAGCCATAAGGCACATTATCCAAGAAGAGGTAACTGATGCATTACCTTTCACTCGTTCACCACCTCTGGAGGCTGCACCCTTGACGTACGCGCAGGTAGTCGCAGCCAGAGCACCTCGCAAGCCAACTTATGCTCCCTTGCCGCTGCCTGTTCGGTCATGACTGGTTCTGTTTGGCCGCCCATTCGCTATGTTTCCTAATCCGTGGCGCACCGCAGACAACTGCCCTGTCTGTTATTCTTGCAGTTAAGCAGGACATGTGCACTGTTTCTGCCACTGCAGCCGCCTTCCGCTCTCACAGATACCATGCAAAGATTGTCACACGACTCTCGGCGCTTTAGTGGCACAGCATGGCAAGAAGGATCTTCACCAGACCCGAATGATTTTCCAGCCATTGCATTATCTGATTCGCAGAGGTCCCCAATACAGAGGGCCCCATTGGTGTGCCTTGGAATTGCAGAGGGTCCCATTGGCGTGCCTTGAACTTGCATTTAGATGGCCTTTTAAAAACACATAGATGTTGCCCACTGAAGAGCCTCTTCAAGTCGAGAACATCAATTTGAGACCCTTCTTGTAGTGCTGGATCAGCGTTGAGAGCAGCAGCGCGCACTTCAGTGGTGATGTCGATGGGAATAGAAGTAACCAGAACTGCATACTTCAATGCCTGCTGACGTTGTTGACATGAAAGTCCACAACTCGCCTCTGACGATTTAGGGGCTGCAATGTCGTGCCCTAACTTATTTCATCCCAACCACCAAACATTTCAGGGAAGACTTTCTGTGTTACGTTACATGATTGTTTTTGTCTGCTTAAGTGCGCTGCTTTGGAAGCTTTCACACCTATTCAACCCTTTGCCTTGTCTTTTTTGGCCAAAAACAATGCAAAATTACCGCTTCTTTTTTTTTTTGGCTGACTGATTCTATGCATCTTGAAACAACTAAAAAATTATTTAAAGGCTCTTTATTTGCACGATACACGTGACACTTTTTTGTGTGTGTGTGTGAAAATATGCAGACGATTAGATTCACTGCACTGCGCCACAGAAAGTGCCCTAACTTTTCCAGCCTTCAGTGTAGTAAATGTTGTTCTGAAAATTGAAAAGTAAATTGCAGAGATTAGCGAGTCTGTAAGCAAATGCCTAGCTTCGAAGTGCCAGTGAGCATTTGCTTACCCACATCTAATGGCATCCACTGCCAATACATTGAGGCGGGATCGTCATCCGAATCCAACAGTTTAGAGAAACTGTCCTGCTTTGTGTAGTCACCGCTGTACTCACAAAAAAACTGCACTTCATTTCATAAGACTTCAGCAAAAAGCACATTTTTTATATTTTTTTCCTGAACGGAGCTGTTGCCAGCAAGTGAGTGCCTCTTGTGCACAGAAGAAGATAACATTTTCTAATTCCAGTTGCCAAAATCAAGTTCTTCCAGGACTAAAAATGCATGTTTTGAGTGCATTTAAAAATTTTTTACTGCGAACCAAAAAGAGGACGGCTAAATGAATCAGGGTAGCTTAACTGTGACGCCCTCGAATGCTTGGTTCAGGATGAACGATCCCAGCTTCTCTTTGTTGCGAGCAGTACAAACCGTGTCGATGAGCTCAGCTCACTTTTGGAAAGGAAATAGTTAAACAATCAAGTAATTCGAGTTAATTCATCATAGAGACGAAGCAGATTAGAAACTAACATGCTTGTGGATGTGTTGGTACATAGGAACAATAGAGCACTGCATTCCTTCAGCATTTACAGAAGCAGTATGGATTGAGTTTAAGTCCGCCCATCCTTACACTTGTCAGAGGTCAGCAGTTGCTGCCCTCTTGGTCCGTTAAAGGGACCAACAACCGCTCAGAACACGAATTGAGATAACCCCGGGAATAGAAGGATGGTCTACTGTATTGTCTGAAATGTACCCTGTTTTTTTTCATTAAAAGCAGACGTATATTTTTATTTCTTCCCTCAAAATTACTTCTGACACTTCTCACGGCTGAAAAGTGAAGGTGTGCTTGTAGATGATCATGCGACCTTTTGCCGGTGTACACTATTACTTATCTATATTTGCGCTGAAATGTCGCTGACTTTTTATTATCTTTTCTAACTTAAAATGTGCAGACATGCCTTCGTTTGCATTGAGCAAACCAGTGGCGGGCCGGGCCGCCTTTGCTTCACTTCACGTATGATCTGATGCTCATGAGTGGCAGCATGAACGTTATTGGCTGAGAGCCTAGCAGCACCTGTCGATGAGTTGTAGAAGTACAAAGAGTGTCTCACGGCCTCCGGCAACACGTTGCCAGAACTAATTGCAGAAGCCACAAGGGCCTAGCTCGTGAGGCAGCAGAAGGATGTTATGTGACGAGGAGCATTCAGAAAGCTTATTCTACATGCTTGTTATAATCTTTTGTAGCGATAAGCATTGCCAAATGCAGCCACAGAATAAAACACAATCCCATGCTCCTCTTCTCGCCTTTTGGTATACCCAGAGTTGGTAGTGACGTGACCAGCAAATCTGGTCATGTTAGCAGCCGAAAGACCTGTTTGTCTGCCTGCAGGTATGCGTACTCTCTGCTTATCCTTCTCGCTAGATGAGGGAAAGAGATGAGCTAACGAACGAAGTGTAGTGCATAAAAGAGTGAAACGAGCGAGCGCCACATTTTGGTCATGTGCATGTAACTCCACTATTACACATGGTGAAAGCGCAAAAGACGAAGGCAGAAGAGGCTTGACACACACGAGCGCTGACTTACAGCAGTATTTTATTTGGAAGCAAGCAACCACATTATAGTGAAAAGCCTGTGACACATCACGTGTGCACAGTCTGCACAAAATTCATATCTCGATGCAAGAAACATAGCTCTTTCCTAGAAAGAGTGAGCTATTGACTGTTTGGAAACACATGCGTCACCTAATATATCAATTAATCACGCCTCAATGATATCGCGGGTTAACTGATTTTCACTTCGGCTCCAACTGAACACTCATTGTAAACTGGGTCACACGTTGTCATGACAGTGCAAGACCTACAGTGTGCATCTAAACACCCCCCGTCCCCTAATCTCTGACACATTATAACGATGCTCCTGTAGTCTATCATTAAGGCATCGCCCACTTTGACCAACAATTGCTACCACACGTCAAAGGCAGATTGTAACGATGTTGCTCGAACCGTGGATCCCTGGCAGCCTAGCCGCGGGCACAGCGACAACCATTGGGCAAATAAAGTTTATTCAACTCAACTCCAACTGTACCTTTTGCATGCATAGTGAATGAAAGAAGCATAAAATGAGGAACATCGTTATAACGTGTCCAAGATGAGAGGGGTGGTTTTTATCGTATTTACCCAATTCCAATGCGCACCTTTTTTTGGGAAAAATAGGCCTTAAAATCACGTGTGCGTTGGATTCGGATACAAACCGAAACAGCCCTATAGCTGCCGGTCATCATCACCATTATATGGTGGTAATGCTAGTACCGCTCGTTTGTTACTGGAAATGATGGTAGCACGTTTGCTTGTTACTTTCTGTGTTGCTGGAACCATTTTCAATCAGTCCCGTGCTGTCACTGTGCATTGTGCAATCTGTCAGCCATCTTGTGCAAGAATGAATGCAGCAGCCACGAAGACGCGTTGAGTCAGCCACGAGAATAGCTTTAAACATAAAGTTATTCTTTATGCGGAAGGAAGCAGCAACAGGAGTGCAGCCCGTAATTTTGCCGTGCCGGAGACCTGCATTTGCGACTGGCGAATGCTGAAAAAGTCGATGTTTCAGTGGACGTCTTCAAGCAAAGGCCGCCATGGTCTGCACGCGGGGTGATTTCCAAACCGTGAAGATAAGCTTGCGAACAAACAAAATGTGCAAACATTTTGTTCATTTGACGAAAGCGCATGCATGTTAGTGGCCGGGTTTAAAGTTTACCACTTCCCTTTTTTTTCCGTCAAGGAGAACGGGTGCGCGTTAGAATCGGGGTTTGCCGTATTTTTCTTTTTTGGATCATGTGAATCGGGTTCGCATTGGAATTCGATAAATACAGTAGATGCACGCTGTAGTTCTTGCACTGTCATGACCACGTGTGATGATCCAGTTTGCAATGAGTGTTCAGTTGTGAGCCAAAGTGAAAATCAGTTAAGCTGTGAGATCATTGAGGTGAAATTAAGTGACATATTAGGCAATGCATGTGTTTCCAAACAGTCAGTTGCTCTGTCTAGGAAAGAGCTACGTTTCTTGCGTCGTGATGTGTCACGGGCTTTTCGCTATATATGTGCTTGCTTGCTTCCAAATAAAATACTTTGGTGAGTCAGTGCTCGTGTGTGTCAAGGCTCTTCTCTGTCTTCATCTTATGCGCTTTCACCCAGTGTTATGCAAAACCAACATGCCCAAACAGCTACCTTAGTCCGCTATCACGGCAGCATTTCGAAAAATTCTTGTGGCCGCGTGTTCACTGTAGACTCGTACACAACTGCAACATCACAACTAAATATCGACCTCTGGGTGGTTTAGACGATCTTTAAGTGTACAGGAAGAGAGCAAAAACTGCATCATATGCGAGTGCCGCTGTTTTCAGTGAGTGCTGTGCATGAAGACTTAAGAATCTGTTACGATGACAACTTTCAGGGTTGATGGGCTGAGTTTTCATAGTGCCATAACTGCCAGCAATTCACCATAATAGCGATAACAAGTCAAGAACTCTCAGTGAGAATACCACCAAAAAATCTCGGAATATACGAATGCCAGCCTTGTCTTCTTTTTGTGAGGCATCTGTACTATGACATTTCTTACATTTACTTCCTCTTAAAGATTTTGTAATAGACCATTTAATCTATTGAAAGGTAAATATATTGCATGGTTTGAGTTGTCATCACAAATATTTCAAGATTTCCTCTACATTGCCAGTAGCAGGAACCCCACAAATGCATACATCTAATAGGTCAACAAGTGTCTGCACCAAAGCACACCTCTGGTGTAAGGAACCACGGCCAGTTATTCTGAAAAAATAACACAGGTTGAGCGATGAAAATAATTTTTAGTTTTATAGGAGATTCATACTTTTTTTAGAAATGTTTGTGCAGTTAATATCTGAAATTTCACCAAAGAGAAGGCAATCTTGCTTGTAAGTATAGGACATTGTTGACGATGCATTTTGAAAACCCAAGGCATAACTGTAGAGCCTCTCTTTCCAGAAGTACAAGAGGGTGTAATTTGTTAGCCGGAGCACCCTAATATAAGACACATCTGTATTCTAAAACTGGGCATGCATACAGTTCATATATTGTAACAAGTGTGTCTCTTCGCATCCTCAATCGACTGTTGCCAAACATGCACAGTACACCAATCGCCCGTATTCCTTTCTTGGTTATATATTCAATATGTTTACACCAAAAAATCTAGTCATCCTACATCACTCAGATATTTTACCCTAAGGCACTTGGGGTATATGTAGAATATACCCCAAGTGCACTTCACTGGGTTATAAAATGAGGAAACTATGACTGCACTCTGCATTGATAGTCTGGTGCTTCCTTCCTTCTTTTGTGTAGCACAACAAATTACACCATTTGATTGTAGTCATGGATTCGACGAACTATCGTCTGGCGAGGAGTGAACATTGTAGAAAAAAACTGAGCTCTCGCCAAAATCAGGGGCATTATAAATTTATTTATTCAACATTTCAAAACCCGTTAAGGTTTCTGTTCATGATGGATCGAATGTACAAATAGCCGTCTGTATGCACTGGTAAGATTGTGCGGGCACCTTGCCTGCTTCTTTGACATGTTGCCACGTGTCCCGTTTAGTGTATTATTTGTAGATTGAATGTATAGCGATTCCAGCAGTAGTCAAGAAGACAATGATTTCTTCCGTGGCGACGATTCTTGTTGACGTCTAGTCATATATGTGGCCTGTGTGAACGGTGTGTTTGGCCAACGCATTTGAGGCAACATGTCCTTTGGCAACATTGTTCAACTGCTTTCTAGGACGCTGATCAAAATTCCTGGATTCATCAGTGTATGAAGCTTCACAGTGTCAAGACACCAAACGGTGTGTTGACACTGTTTGGTAACGAAATCAAATGACAATTTGCTTACCAAACAGTGTCGTGACACCATTGAGTAAGCAAATCATCCCTAAAGCAGAGAAACGTTTGCTACAAGCTTGCAGTTTGGAAACCACAGCCACCATGAAAAAGAGAGAAAATGACTTGTTCTTCAGACTTCCAGGATGTTGTGCTTCATGCGAAAATGCCAAGCTGCCAAGACTTGCAAAGAAAGATGTTCAAGTCAAGAGGCCAAATTCTCGTTTCCTCTCACTAGAAATGCTTCACCAGCCCCCAGTACTTCAACCGGTGTTGTTAGCCTGTCATCTCATGGCTGGATCCATGTGAGATCGCAGTGCTCAGCAAAGCACTTAATTTCAGCATGGCATTCGTTGATAACCCCAAGGTTATTATTTGCACAGGGAGCAGGCAATGCTTCAAGTAGAGCCTCATCTACAAGACGAAGCCCGCACCCTTGCCATGGGGATTCTTTCAAATTTCTCGACAAGCAAGTCGCCGGGGTTGACACCGCAAGAAAGTCAAGCCGTGAGAAGACTCCAGCAGAATGAGTATCCTGCCAGCCGACAAAGGAAATGCCACAATCATTTAGGCTGAGATAAGTACAAATCCAAGATGTTGAACCTCCTCCAGGATGCACGAAGCTGAGCCAGGACCCTACCAGGAAAGTACTTTGAAAATTGCTGGCCGACATCTTCAAGTTCATTCCTCCAGACAAAAAAGAAACTACTACCAGCTTCTGTGCCATAATACAATGGTATGGCTCCCACTGTGTATGGTTTACCCAAATTACTCAAACCAGATGTGCCACTCAGACATATCATGGATTTCAAAAGCTCGCCCCTTCGCAACCTTTTCAAGTACTTGCTTGGCATTTTTTGTCCTCTGGTTGGAAAAACGTCCACGCTCATGCGGGACACGACACACCTTGTCGCACTTCAAAAGGCGTATTTAATTCATGGTTAGGAAGAGGACAATGGCTGCCATTGCGTTCCTGGATGTTCTCATGGAACGCACACCTACCAGCCTCAACACTTCTGTGTACAGGAAGCCCGCACACACAGGCAGATGCCTTTACTTCGACTCGGAGCATCCCACGGGCCAGAACGTTTGGTAGCAGCATTTTTATCAATTGGGTCTTGTATTTGTGGTTCGGGAGAAGAAGCTCAGACAAAAGAATTCAAAAGAATAAGGAAGGATCTCGAGGCTTACGGGTGCCCCGGTCAACCTTCTCCGAAAGCTAGTATGCTGTTAAGCTGAGCTCTGTAACAAAGAAACCCCGGAAAATAAAGAGTAAAACTAATGGCCATTCCGTACGCACCTGGAACAAACGAAGAGACGGCAAAAATTTTCAAAAATTGTGATGTTCAAATTGCTCATGTACCTTCAAATAAGTTCAAAAAAATGTCTTGTTCATGCTAAAGATGTTTAGGATTGCAAGTGTTTCTCGCGGGCTGTTTGCAGTATTCCCAGCGGAGACTGAAGCTTCATAAATTAGGGAATCCGGGAATTTTAATTGGCACCTTAGACAGCACTGAAATGACGTTGCCAAAGGACATGTTGTCTGAAACGCATTGGCCGAACAAGCTGTCGACACAGGCCGCACAATGAATTTTCGCCGCCGAAAAATGATCTTTGCTCCAACTACTAGAATCACTATATATTCATTCTACTAATCGTACTCTAAACTACACACGTGGCAACATGCCAGAAGAGTAAGCATGATGCTTGTGCAATGTAACCACTACATAAGGACGGCTTTTTGTACATTCACTCCACCGTGAAAAAGAAACCTATACATGTTTCAAGACTTCGATAAAATTGTTTTCTTTTGCCCCTGATTTTGGTCGGTGCTCAGCTTTTTTTCTCCTCCATTTTATTACACATCTAGTGCCCTTTTGTGGTATGGTCAGTTAGGAGGCAACAGAGAAGTGATCCATTCACGGACGTTTGTTGATTATTATGATTGGTACGGTACCCCCGTGAAACTTCGGCATTTTTAATCTATGTAAGCACGTGTCAGTTTTGTGGGAGATACGAGCCTTTCTTCACGGTATAAAAATATCATCTGTCGTAGCGGCAACTTGAAACGTCTATTGTGTTACAGATATTCCTCACTGCATTTTGTTTTCCTAGATGTCTAGCTATCATCATATATCAGTGTTATTGTATTTCTTTGTAAGCTGTTTATTGTATTTACGCACGTAATGATTGCAATGCAGAATTTTTGTCACAAAAATTTCATTTTTTTTCATCCTGTGTAATGATCACACTGAACTTTCTGTCATGTGATGGCAGGTCAGTGCCATGCAGGGGCGTAGCCAGAAATTTTTTTCGGGCCCCTCCTTGAAATGTTCATTTTGCACTCTGTATGCCATGGCGAAAAAATATTTGGGGGGGGGGGGGGGGGGCACGTGTTCGTTGTGCCACCCCCTGGCTACGCCACTGGTGCCATGTGTCCATTTGTTTGCATTGCTACCACCACATAAAGCAGTGCAGTGGCATGTTGCTTTTTGTTGTTGTGCTGTGAACCCAGTGTGCAACTCGCGCGTCTCTCGTTAAAGGCTACTGGGTATGTACTCGAGCACTGCGCTGTCCCACATTGTTTTTCTAACAGCAACATTAGGCTCACTGTACCTCAGAATAGCAAGACTGTGCGGCTGTACCGAAATGTGTGGGAACAAGCACAGGTGCATTGTCAGTGCTCTTGCCTGCAAAACTTTTCGGTTGCTGCACATAGTGCATTAATCATTGATGTATTTCTTTTTTTTTGTTGTCACTACATTGCCGATGTAAAGTGGCATTGCACAACACAATTTTTTTGTTTTGGCATGATCACTAGCTCATCTGGGCCTTGCGATTACTGCCTCCTCTGTACTGCGCATGATCAATTAAAAGTTACTCTTGGCTCTAACTTTAACATTTCAGAATTAGTGCTGATTTGCTGCGGTTTACTGTTACGAATATATCCAAGAAAGAAATAACGGATCAGTGCAGTTTTCAAAGCAGGCCTAAAGGCGAGTACACAACTGGTAGCATCAGTTGCCACGAGAGTGTCGGCACATGAATTGGCATAGAAACAGCTAATCAGATATGCAGGCAAGCTAGACGGCCACATTGAACTATGACAAGCTTCTAATAAGTGAAGACGTGGCGAACAGATGCAGTGATTACGTGGGCATGCCGAAAGAAAAAGTTGTGAAAAGTTGTGACAAGACAATCAGTGCTATCTGTTGTATAAGCCATGAAATAACGAAAGCAACTGCTGCTGCCCAGAGGATCATCCAGTATTTAAAAGAGCGCTACCAACTTCCGAGACCGTTGTTCCATGTATTGATACGCGTGCAGCCTCATCAAAGTAAGGCAAGGGCCATGACTAGGGCACCTATGTGGTATAACGCGATACGAATAGGGCTCACGTGCCCGTAGAAAAGCTATTCTGTGAAAAAATCAGAAATAAATCACCGCTTTTTCTTCAGTTATTTGAGCAAAAACTTCGTTTATCGGGTTTGGTGACTAACGTAGTTCATTAATTTGGGTTAATAACAACACTGAACTTTATAAGTGCCTGCCAGAAAATAAGAATTTCTTTGCTAAATTGGAAAATTCGTATAATCAAGTTTCATTCTATAGAGCTTTAAGTGTATTTTTTATAAAATATAAGGCCAATATCAAAACTGACCGCGACTGGTGTGCAGGAAACACAACTGCTCTGTTACAATAGATGGGAACTACTCGTAAAAAGGAAATGGCAAAATTTGAATTAAGGCACATTGAACCAGAATATCTTGGAGGAAAATGCCAAGTTATCTGAGACATACAGCTATGCAGGTTATTTCTTGTGTGGAGTGCGTAGTGTTTGTTTCTTGGTGAAACTATAATTAGCTGCAAAAAAC
Organism: Rhipicephalus appendiculatus; assembly: GCA_030522465.1. Classification (NCBI taxonomy): domain Eukaryota; kingdom Metazoa; phylum Arthropoda; class Arachnida; order Ixodida; family Ixodidae; genus Rhipicephalus; species Rhipicephalus appendiculatus. The sequence continues at coordinate 11,299 of JALIZH010014224.1, read as the reverse complement.
TATTTCGCCTCTTTGCAAGGAGAAGCACCACAGGCTGCCCTTGAATTTAGTGCTGTAAAAAGAAAGAAAAGGTGGATACAGCAGTTTTCTTGTGAACAACGTGAAAGAAACAGATAAGCACCGAACATTACACAAATGTAAGGTGATCCGCTGGTTCAAGTGAGATTACTCATTACTTCCCATGGCATGACACTGCCACAACACGCCCATTTTGTCATTTCCTTGTCATTGTAAGTTCTGGTGTGACATAACAAAGCGGCTACGTTTTCTGCGCACCAAGTGTAGTCGGTTTTGGCATTAACCTGAAAATTTGATGATGAGTATCTCAAACTACATGCAACTCTTGTCATTTCTAAAAATGGGTGTGCCATAAATTGGGACGGCTTTTCCATATATACGATGGCCTTCAGGGCAATTATTAAAAAGCTAATCAGCAAGCCTTTTTAATTCATCACATCAGTGTCACTTTAGGTGGAGGAAAGTATCTCTTCCTTGACTTATATTTCGTGTGCAAAAACAACAGCAGCTTGACAGTAATAGCATTTTAATAAAAAATCTGTATTGCTAAAACACCTTGTGTAAAAGGCAGCATGTTTACAAGCAAATATATACATTGAAGATGTTAAAATGGGCTGCTTCCCTTTTTCTTGAAGTTTTGTGATCCTCCATTCACATGCCGTGCTTTTTTTTATAATGCAGTTCATGTAAAGCGAAGTGTACATGTGCCTTTTATACAAATGTAGGTCATGTTCAGCCTGATTGGTTGGTTATCGTAAATGGTAGCCATTGTTAGCATTCCGACCTCTACTTTGATTCTTCGCCCAAAAATTTTATTTCGCGTAATGATGGCACCCTCAAAACTGGGTCAGTTTTCCCACAAAAAACTAAATCATTACGTCAGTCATATGGTAGAGTTAAAACTTGATCTATTGAAGCTCGATTTTATGAAGTTTCTGATCTAACAAAAAAATTTCGATTCCCCAGCAAACACTCGCAGGGCTCAGTGTTATCATCAACCCAAATTAATGAACTAACTTGGGCATCAAACCCGAATTTATTGAAATTTTTCCAGAAATAACTGAGTAAAGAAGCGGTGGCTTCCTTCCGATTGTGCAGACAAGTTTTTGTCCGAGCGTGCGCTCGCCATCGCGTTAAAATGTTTGGCCACCCTACTCACAGCCCTGTTGCTCTAGTATGACAAGGCTGCACGCTGTACCCATGCATGGAGTAATGGACTCTGCTGTCGGCAGCACTCTCACGTAGCAGACGGTGCTATGGGTAGCAGTGATTGGTCCACTAATTTCATGGCACTAGTTGTCTCCTTGCAACTTTCTGGCTCGGTCTGTTCACACAATCACTTTTCACATGTGTAGAAATATATTGGTGTTGGTGGGAAGAACGACTGCGTGGCAGCTTTTTGTTGTCGCTATATTAAAATTTTAGATATCAAGGAGCCAAAAAATCCCTTCTCAATTTTACGAACTACCCAATTTAAAGGGGTCGTGAAAAGAAAATGAGGCTGCCTGGTTGCAATTTTCCCTCCTTCAATAAGGATTAGACATGCCGTTTCCTAAATATTTCAGTGCAATATCTAGTCTATAATTAATGATGCCCGTTTCAAATCGCAGTTTTCTCGGGCTACCGAGAAAACTACCGGCCACCATAACCACTAACGTGTCACGTCAGTGTGGCGTCATTAAGAGAAGTTATAAACAGAGCATTAGCGTTCTTTTGCTCTAAAATAATGGATTTGTAGGAACCTAGGAAAGAAAAGAATGGCACATCAATTTTTGCGCTGTGAGTTGTATACTGTGCAAGTATGGCAAGTGATATGCTTGGTTCCGCTTTGAAGTACATCCTGGCTCTGTCACGTGTTGCCTTCGCTCGCTCAGTGCAGCGTCCCATTTTTTTTCTTACTGGTTGTGTTAGGTTGTGTTTTACAGCGCATTTTGGGTAGCTTAGTCTTCGCTATGCCTACCGTGTGTGTCTTCATACAGTGCCGCACTACTTATCAAAGTGGAAACAATGTTCATGACGTTACGGCACTGCAATCAAAGCGGTATGAAATGCTGCAAACCTCAGTCAACTATGGCACAGCAAACATCCCTGCATGGCCATGTTTTGTCGATGACAGAGACTTTTCATTGGCCGACTAAAGTGATGTCAGCTGTACAGTTAAGGGGAATGTGAGCTGGGAAATCGATATTGTGCTTTTATAGCAATAAATGAACCCGGACGACAAAACGAGTCGAGGTGTAGTATTGAATGGACGGCCAGGATTCTGAATACACACGCAGTTCAAAATTTTCGGGAAACATTTCACGACCCCTTTAACTAATTTAAGTGTCGTCAACACTTCATTAGATTGAGTTTCAACTGTAATCACTCCATTCTTCTATACCTGTTACATTCATATGAAATTTAGCAAAAGTTAGTTTGCCTAAAATATTCTTCCTCGTTCTTGTTTCAATTGGGCAAATTTAACTACCACTATAGGGAACAGAGTAGGGCACAACGACATCACGTGGCTAAGTAGGCTGATAGATGACTGTCCAGTGTAGCATGCAACAACTAATTTATTCTCTCGAAGGGTTTAGCATCACACAGGACTGCAACCAAGTGGAGATGAAAAGAAGATGATGGCTCCACGATATATGACACGACCCTTTCGTTTTAGAGAAAATAATGCGAATGAAAAAAGAATGTACATGTCTGCCTTTGGGACATGCAGACGTGATGTTCTCAAACAGATGGTCCAAGCACCTACTTGCGTAATGCACTCAAATGTAACATAAACCCAATTTTACGTGGGTAAAAAATGCAGCATATGCCTCCTATTTTTTAAATCATAAAAGAATGCAGCATGCTGAATTTTCATTTACAATTTGACATTCCCCGACACGTAATATTTATTTTTGCCATCCTCACACATGAGCAGCATGCTTTTTAAATAAGTCTGCAGCTATCATAAACATATTGTTGCACATGCCATGACTACACCAATGCATTGTTTGATGCATACAATATTTAGAATATGAGGGACACGTCTTATTGTTCGATGCACACAATATTCAGAATACGAGGGACACGTCTTATGATCTGTTGTGGCAAAATTTTATATCTGAAGCTTTTTGAATTAGCTTTCCCATTAAAGCAGTACGTTACTGTTGCCACTCTCTATACATTACATGGGAACTGTTTAGTGACCACTTTGTTGATTGCGTTACTGTTGTTACGACTGCTACAAACACAGTTTTGGTGGAGGAATCTATTGTAATGCACGCCGAATTTTCGTACCTGCCTATAGCTCAGTAACTATGCTACTCATGTCATTTACATTCCTCTTAAATATTGGTGCTTGAAATGTGATAAGCGTATTATATCTGTTAGGGCTCTAACCACTTTTTGCATGTTGCACAGCCGCCTAATAACTGTTTCGTTGTCAGTTGATTACAGTATTTGTGTCCTGCGTGAAAATTTTGGCTCACATAAAATTGGTTTTTGGTTTATTTCAGACGGTTCGTGTTCACATGAAGCGTGAAACTGATCCTTCCAAGGCAAAGCGGCTGGGAGCATGGCGGACAAGCTGAAAGTTATCAGAAGGCCGAAAGAATAAATCGATGGTTCATTTGCATGTAGAACCATTGTCAAGTGTTATCATGCACTGTTTTATCACATACTGTTTTTTGCAGCTGTGTAATATATTTAAACAGTCCGAGTCTATCGCAGCAACTCATGTGGGTCATTAGCGTTTTGATTAACTTCTTTATATGATGTCTCTGAAGCTAAGGCAGTATGCATCTAATGAATTCGAATTATATCATGAACATAACTTCATGTAGTCGCATAAACGAGTTGCATAAATCAATATGATATTTCCTGGAATGACACGTTCTGTGTGAGATTCACATACTAGTTTTCTCTGGCAATAGGCACGGTGGCTGTGTAAAGCGTCTAATACAAGTAGTGTTAGGAATCATTCCAGGTGGCTGACGCCAACAGACTCTCAATAAGTACAGTGAAACGTGGCCTATTTGATGGCAGCACTGTTCCTCAAATGTACACCATATAGGAGCTCTAGGTCCTATCTTTAGATGTTTAAAACTGCCCAGATATGGCCATATATGACATTAAATAAAAATCACATGTGTGGGCATATAAAAGTTCCCCAGATATGGCCATATAAAGCCATATATGGGTATATTAAAAATTGGGCAGATATGGCCATATAAAGCCATATATGGGTATATTAAAAATTGGGCAGATATGGCCATATAAAGCCATATATGGGTATATTAAAAATTGGGCAGATATGGCCATATAAAGCCATATATGGCCTTATATGTCCATATCTGCCCAATTTTTAATATACCCATATATGGATTTTTTTTATATAAGTCCAGATATGGGATTTTTGTAAGGGCCAATACAGAACAGAAGACAGAACAAAGTTTGCGGAGAGAAAGAACGGCAAAGAAAGACCGACAAGAAAAAAAGGGAATATACCATGTGGGTTACAGAGAACTCATTACAATTCAGAAACGAACGCAGAAAGCCGGAACGCACAGCCGCACCCCCATTTTGTGGTCAGTCATCCAAGCGCCCGAGAACGACCGAGAACCAATTATTCGGCCCGCTGTCTCGCACAAACCATTTTCATCGGAGGCAGCGTGCTTTTGTTTCTACGTTTCCACGTCCCAAAGGTCCTACAGCACCCTCTCCCAGTCTCCGTGACCCTTCCAGCATAACGTTCGCAAGGTATGCGCACTCGAACAAACGAATACCTCGTTCCTGCGTTTTCTCGAACGAGAAACAGCATTAAACGAAAACAAAACGAGCCACCATGGCAGTGCAACAAAACAAAAAAAGAGATTAAAGTTGTAGCGGGCACCGACGCTGTATGCAAATAGCCGGCTCGGTCGAAATAAGTCGTCCGGGGTCTCAACCAATAAAAAAAAAAAAAAAAGCGCTCCCGAGCCTCGCACATGCGCACGCGCTGTCCCCGTACATATAGCAGCAATCCTCCAGCATTTCCTCTCGACAGCGCGAAGCCACGCGCTAGCCCCCGCGCCGCTCTCATACAATATGCCATAAATTTTCCCGCCGATTACGCCTGGGGTTTTTGCTTATCTTACGTGTCTGTTTAATCGCCTCACACCCCTGTGTGTGTGTATAGATATATATGCGGCCTCGACGCACGGCGTCTTCCCACTTGTTGCCGCTCGGCTTTCTTCGACGCGGTTCCTTCGAGCCAGCTCCTCGCGACCTTTGTGTAGTTTGGTTTCATCTTGTTTTTATTATACTTCCTCGAGGTTCTCACACACGAGACCGCGCACGCTGCGCGAGTCCAAGAGAGACCCTCGCTTATAACAAGCGTATTCGTTTATCTATGCAAGCATAAGCAGCGCGCCATGCATAGCGGTGGTGCCGTGTTCACGTTCGTCGTCACGCGCAGTTAATTTTCATTAAGGAGTTACGCGTGCTCGAGCGGCCTTGACTTTGAGGCCGAGAAAGGTGCGCGGAAGGAAAAGTCCGCGCCCTCCTTCCTGACGTCCTCCTTCGTACCCTGTACTCTCGCTCTTCTCTCAGCTCTCTCATCCGTCCACTCACTTTCCTTCGAACGCCATGGAGAGATGAGTTGTTCATGAGTTACTCTATACGCACAGACCCCTTCCCTCCTCTAACCTCTTCCGATATGTGCGCACGAGTCGCAGTGATTGTACATGTATACGTATGGGCTTATTCAAACTGCACCTCCTCTCTCAATTATGTCGCGCGAACAACCGTGGAGAGAGGGGGGTGACAAAAAGCTGGCCTCGAACTTGCCCTCACTCGCGTGGCAGCAAAACTCATTAGTTCCTGATCAAAGGACGCGCATAAATGCTTTCGCTTCGGCGGTCCAGGCAAGACCGAAGAATATAAAAGCACACAGGAAATTGTAGCAACAAAGACCACGGTAACGAAAGGGACAAGCTGGCAACTATGCGAGAGGCAAGGGGTGTAACAGCAAAAACAGAAAGGAAAAGGGAAAGACAAAATTTTGGCTGACAAGTTTTGGAAGCGGGGTTCGAGGGACAAGAACGACGAGCGTAACAGAAGAGCGGAAGAAGAAGAAGAAGAAGAAGCGAAGGCGCGATTCTGGAAGCCGTGGAAGGCGTATATGGGTGTAGGGTCTGATTAAAAATACATTTGTTTTAAGGGGGGGGGGGGGGCTGCGGGAAAGTCCGCGTGGAGCTCGACATGCATACTATACCCCGAGTTAGGAAAAGACGAACCCCCTATAGCCCCCCCACTTTTCGCGTGCACTGTACGAAGATGGCGCTTGTATCTTGCTGTGCTTGCTTGAGAAATAAATAATAAGCAAATAAATAACGCGGCTATGAGCGTTGTGTACAGCTCGGACTACGCAACAACACGAATAAAGAGAAAACGAACGCTCAAAGTTTGTCGCCTGTCTCCATAGCTTGCTTCTTACAACATAGCGTCCTCGGGCCATGCTTTAACGAGGGGTAAGTTTGAGTAAGAGCCCGAGAAGGAGTGGGAAGCAGTTAAAAGACGAATAAAAGAGCCCGAAAGGGGGACAAAATCCACAAAAGCATAAGAGAGACGTGCCTCCATAGCGTTCTGTATAGCACGAATGCCACGCGCGACGCTTTACGAAAAGAGCGCGAGAGAGAAAGAGAGAGAGAGGGAGAGCGCTTAATGGCCCGCAAGCACGCGCCCGCGTGAGATGCGACAGTGATCAATTATCATACTCGCGGCTCCGGCGTAATTATTATGCTAATCGCGCTTTACATTGCCGCCTCCTCGAGCGGCAGCCACTTGTGTTATAAGACTCCATGTTTTTCTTGCCGCATGCAATCACCTCGTCAAGTGGCCGGGAACGGGCTTTACTCTTTATTCGCAGAAAATTTGCACTTCGCCGCTCCTTTCGCCCGATTAAAGGGACCGAAAAAAAAAATAATAACTTAGCACGTGTCTCGCTTGTATAAACACTGTATACACCGAGGCTCTACATATGCGGCACGCGCCTACATTATAAAGGCGCGCGATGGAAGAGGAAGGCTTTATCTTCCGGGCTTGTTTCCTTCATAATTTATGCGAGCGCACAGCCCGTAACGACTGCCTTCGGTTTTGTTCGGCAACCTTGTATTACGGGGAAAAAAAAAAGTTGTCGCAACGATGCGGTCGCTCCGCTTTCAATGAGCTACACAAAAAGAAAACTCGCCGCATTCCGCTTAAAATCACTTCGTGTTCAGGTAAATACTTCCGGTCTTACATTGCTGTAGACAAAAGCATTGAGAGCGGGTCTGGAATTACGTAACGATTCTATTCGAATTATCCTTTTCGGTTGCGTCATTTGTCGGGTCGTCCGATTACGCTGAGCCTCTGCTACGACCACGATTAACCGGTCACGAGAGGTGGATGATGGGAAAAGGATTGGCATCGAGTGAAAAGAATCGCCACCGGCCCTGCAAGTCGGTCGTAATTCCCGAACTCACTGCAATAGGCGACGTCGATCAAGGAATTACAGTGAACAAGAGCCTGTAATAGAGCTTGATGCTGTTTGTGTGCAAGATTCAAGCTCGATATTAAACTGCATGTCATTTACTGACCCATTGCTACCGCTTCGTATAATTCGCTGCTTTTGTGACCTTGTTCAGTTTGGCGGTCTCCCCGCTCTTATACTCTTTCAAATACATATTAAATACATATAACACATTGGATTCGTATTAAATAAATATCAAATGCCTATTATTGGAGTCCGACTAATTTATTTGTATCACTGTTCTGGGCGGATCGAACTCCACCCCTCATGTAATGCCCCGCTCGTGACCTTTGACATCGACAAAATGAAATGATACGAAATGATAACTGGGAGGCACGCGTTCTCAAGAACTGTTTCCACGTACATATTACATCAGGAATTCAGCCCCTACAGGCGTACATGACGTTGTGCAAAAAGACAAAACTGATATTCCACCCCCGATAATGCTCAGCGCCTTGTTTCGCAAAGCAGCGTTGGTTATACATAGCAAACGGGTTTATTATACCTTGGTACATGGCTCCAACAACGTAATGTCTTCATATTTTTTGTGTGTTTGTGATTTCTTCAGCCTTGTACCCCGCATTCACAGAAGCGTTCCTTCCCCTAAACTTCATCCGACATCCCAACCAGTTATATGACGCTGAGGATATCATGATCGACGAAACAGCGGACCGGTGACAGAGCAATTACGAACTGAACGCTTCGTGAATTTCAAATCTGATGGAGTGGCGACAAAGACCTCTAAATACGAGTGCATAATATACTCTTGGGAAGGCCCGTTCCGAACTACATACGCACAGCTTACACATAGCTGTCAGCGATTGCGTGAGTTACACCATAGTGGTCACTCGGCTTCACATTTTGTCTAATTGCCGGACGTGGCGTGCTATTGGTCCGGGAGAGCCGCTGCTTCTTCCTGTGTCGCATCTATCTCCGGGCCACGCATAAACACGCACGCACGCAAGCCTCGAACAGACAAAAAGCAGCTTGGAAGGACTAAGGACAACTTCAACGGACATAAAGCACGCAGGATGAAAGCGCCATCAGAAGCGGAAGGGCCCTCCGGCCGGCAACGGGACAGGCGCGGCGAGGGAGACGAATCACGCTATAAACCAATATCCGCTCCAGTCGCGGCGACCGACTCTTTGTCTTTCTGCGGAGACCCTCCTTTCTCTTTGGCCGCCCCGTGCCTCCGGCGTCCGCTCGGCGTTAATTCCCCTTGAATGACCTGGCCTTCGGGGCATCGCGTGTGTGCTGTATATGTGCGTGCATGCTTATACAGATAGCGGCGCCGGCACGAACTGAGAGGGAGCTCCTTTACCAAAAGGGGAGAAGAGTGGTAATGAGGAGGTATACGTCGGGCTGCAAGGTTCGCGCGACGGAAACCAATGCTCCGCGATTCGCATTGGAAATCAATAATTCTCGATATGAGACACGATACACACCGGGTCCACGTACACGGACTCGTAACAGGACCGCCACCGAGGTGAAACTCGAGAGTGGTCCACCCCGGTCGATCACCATGATGTGTAAACGGTGAGAATGGGCAAAGAACAAACGGGAAAGGAGAAGGCAGTGGGTCGTCAAAAGTAACGCGATTCTTTCCGCTCCTTTTATAACCGAATAAGAACAGAACGGAAGCTCCTAGTAAACATTCCTGCTATTTCTGAGCCCATCTATAATGTACTGTATGTACCTTGAGAGAAATTCAAATAAATAAATAAACATTCTACCAGAATATATTACAAAGTTTCGGGACTACACGTTACAGCAACAAGCCATCCCAAACCCAGTGCACAGGAACGTATACACTCTCTGGGACAGCTTTGCCTCTTCTTGGGCTTTAAGCCAACTCCGGCGATTTTTCGAGGTCGATGGATCTCAGTGAAATTCGCTGGGTACGTTCCTTTGCACATTTCCGTCATTTACGCCAAATTTCAAGCTTGAGAGATGCGCTGATTGTTTGCAAATGAATTGTCTGCAAACGCCCACCCGGCTTCCCACAATTGTTGGCAACATTGCGTGTGTGACGTGTTGGTTTGCCGGTCGACGGAAGTGACGCAGCCGATGGGTTCGCTAACTTTGGCCGCTACAGCTTATATTGTGCTGGCCACAAGGCGACGGTGTTTGGCCGGCGCTTCGCTGGTTTGGCGCGCGATTTTCTGTTCTCTGTGGAGGAGCGTGCGATATTCCGCGCCGGCTGGGACCAGCATGCCTTGCACGACTTCCGGTTCGTAACAAACTACTACGTCATACGTAGACAGTACACTCGGTTGGGTTTCGGTTTCGGTATCGCGCCTTTTTGCCTTATTAAAAATTATTTTCGAATTTGCTGAGCATTTCAGCTATCGGGCGCGTGACAAGAGTGTCTCAGGAACATAAAAGCACCATTACCCTGACACGGTCAAAAAATCGCCGGAGTTGGCCTTTAAGGGAGCCAGTCCAAATGAAGATTACATAATTCTTTTGAAAAGGAATTGCATTTCACACTTCTGACTCGATATCTGCTGTGCGCAATGTGGTTCCATATTCTATAGTGAATATTCAGTTTAGTGAACTTCCACATATGTGAACTATTTTCTTGGGTCCCTTGAAGTTCACTCAATTCTGAATTCACTGTACAACCACGTTATTCAAGAGAGCAAGGGCTACCAGTACGGTGTAATGATCAGGCTTGCAACCTTCCGTTGGGAAAAGGCAAAGGAGAGAGGGGGGAAAGTAAACACACCAAGACACAATACTGTACGAATGATTAAATTTCCTTCAATGTCGAGGTGAACGTGAGACCAGTCGAACGGAAGATTGCGAACCGTGTAATCATAGTATCTAGTAAGTGCCTGAAAGAGTATTATGCTATTTGTGTACGAACTGGAGGTTGTCATCTACTCGCGTGTTTTCTGTTGCCGGAATAATATACTGAAACTTAATTAAGGAAAATGAAGAGCACTCCAAATTTTGCTTGTCGAACCGATTCTTCAATAGTAGATACACGCTCCAAGCCGCGACAATAGCTCATTCATGTTATCGTTCCGTGCGCACCTCGAAGGCTTGGAATGCATCTTCCTGCCGACGCCACTTCAAAGAACACATTATACACTCTAAGAACATGGACTGTCTTTTTATACATGTGAGAATCATGTATGTAGCAATCCCTTTAGAGAGGCACGTTGACTCTCTTTGGGAGAGTCGCGGGACGCACGACTTTTCAAAAGAGAGTCCAATACGCGACTCTCCTGAAGAAAGTCAATGTGCCTCTCTAAAGGGATTGCTACATACATGATTCTCACATGTATAAAAAGACAGTAAAATGACACCTTTTTTTTTTCTTTTTTTTTTTTAAGAATGCAGAACGCCTGCTCCGCTAACTTACTTTCCACACCTCATATACAAAACTCTTAAACAGGGACATTAATAGTTATTCGAGGTAAATAAATATGCTGACATAATTACGGCACATAGCGACAAAGTAAAGGAACGGCCACTCGCGTAAATATGATGACCTACGCAGTAAGATAAAAAAAAGGAAAAAAAAGTCCATTGACTTTTTTTGGAGAGTACTTACTTGACACGTATATGACTCTTTTTAAAGGGACACGCGAACTTTTTTTCGAAATCATTACGCTCCTGTAGGAGAGTTGTGTAACCCTCAAGATAGTTAACCTGTCTCTTTAAAGAAAGTGATATACGTGGCAAGCCGAGGCTCACCGAATAGAGTAACATATACTCCCTTTTTTTCTTAGAGTGTATATC
>JALIZH010014223.1:0-16155 GCA_030522465.1 Rhipicephalus appendiculatus | reverse complement strand
CTACTGCTCTCAAGACACGTTTCACTTTCGTGTGCTATATGATCCCTATATCAGAGGGATCAACGACATTTTTTCCCTTCCCGAGCACATGCGTAGTATCGCGCTCGTATGCCGACGAGCCTGATTTCCGTGCTCTTGCTGACGACCAGGTTGGCCGCAGCCTAGCGAAGGTCTAAGGGCACTTTAGGGGCGAAGCACCTTAGGGTCTAGGTTTGTCGGTCTGCGTGTCCGTCACGGCACAGCATATGCAAGGTACCCACTATACGTCACCGTAACTTTCATGAAGTAGTGAAGCACCATGTCATTATTCCTCATTCTGCTGATAAGCGAGGTACCTGCTACACATCTGTAAGGCATAATGCGCGCTTTGATTGTGCTGTGGCTGAAGACGATGAAGCATAAGCGCGTTGCAGACCACACATTCTCTTTCTGCCATGGATGAAAACGAACGTCAACGCGCTCTCACCCGCGAAAGCCAACGCCGACGCAGACAAGCTACCGAGGAGGCGAGAGCTCTCGAACCAGCGGTACAGCGGCAACGCCAACAACAAGCTGATACTCAGGGAGCAAGAGCACGGCATGCGGCGGCTCATCGTCCACACAGATAGCAAGCTATCCCGGGGGCTAGAGCTCGAGACGCAGCGGCAAAACGGCAACTCCGACAAGCTGCTACCCCGGTTTTGAGGGCGCTGGAAGCGATGGCTCAACGGCAAAAACATATTGCATATACTGTACACACGCGTTGTCACTCATTTACATGCGCGAGTGGGCAATGTCGCGGGTGACCTACGGTAAGAACGATCCCCAGTGCTTCTCCCACTCGTCATGATTCGCTTCGTGGAGAGGCGTGGATATTTTTTCTCCCTTCTTCCCGTCACCCGTTCAGAGCGGCCGCTTGAGGAGGGTCACGTTTTTCTTTTTTTTTTTTCTTATTTTGCTCCGGCTTTTCTCAACGCAGGATTTTGATTCCGTGCATTGAGGCACGTCGCATCTACGCAAAAAGTGTTATCCAAAAGCGTATATTGAGTGTTCATGCGGTGCCGATCGATCCCATCGATGGCATGCAGGCTTTTAGTTTAATTTTGATTTGATGGAAAAGCAACATAAGCGAAGTCATTCTGTGGTCAAGGTGCTTCGTGAAACCAAGCGCGACGGTCACAAGTGTGCCTTTTGCAGCATTCCGTAAGACAATACATATCAGCCTACGAGACGAAGAAATCATTCCTTAGCGCGTTCAAGAAATTATTAAGCGTTCCCAGATACGTGGGCTATTAAACACCTTGAGAAACAGTTCATACCCCCGCGCAGTTTCATACATGCCCAACAGCACTGAAGGCTTCAAAAGCTTCGGTAAAAAAATTAAAAAAAAGCCAGAAAAAGTGAAATAGGATGTTTTTGTTCTTGACTGCCGTTTGACGAGGGGCGTCAGATAGTGAATTTACCTACTTTCTCCCATACAATCTTTTAACGCCGTGAAATTGAGGGCGCACCACTTTATTATACACACCTCATTATAGCCTAAGGGAGTACTGTCCAGACAAAGGTAGTATTAGGGAACATTGTAGCCCTTAAAACACTGAATTTGGCTAGTTTGGCGTTTGCTGTGTAATGTGCTCATCATTGCACCGTAGCGAGCAGTTGATTTCGATAAATCTGACATCTGTACTCTAAGGTGATTAGTGACATCACGTCGAACCATAGGACACCCTTTAGGCGTCAGTGTAGTCGACTTGCCAGGTTAGCCCACGATCAATCGCGTGGTGAAAGATGGGGGGAGGAGGGAGGTGTCTTTTCGCCGCCCTCCAAATTTTGGCTTCCTCAAACTGGTACTTTCTTCAAAAGAGGCGCCTTTTCTCAAATAGTGAAGCCCTTCAGCAAGTGCTCTGCTGCCCCTCCCACCACCCCGAAAAAAAAAATTGCTCGCTACGGCCCTGCCCACACTATACCCATAACCACTCAAAATGTGCCAAGAAGTTTGTCGAAATCGCAACGTTTCACTCAATGCAGTGAAAAGAATTTGGTATAGGCCATAAGTCGCCAACTACTTCGCATGTCATCGACTTCCAGAATGAGTTGAATATGCCGAATTTTTTACTGGCGCGTTCTGGTTAAAATTCCAATGTTTTCCTGCTCTGTTTTTACTGGGTAGTGTAGGTACTGAAACTGCGGCATGAAATGTGTAAAATTTAGTTCTTTCTTTGTTACAATGACAAATAATGCTTTCGTCTCAAATATTTAGACATTTCTTCAACATTTTGTTCTAATGTTGAAGTCACTAGCCTAGCTTGAAAAAACGCATTTTTTAAAACCTTACACATACATGCTTTTGATATTTGGTTGTTATTCTGCAAGCGCAATATTGAGGCATCCTGCATATTGAGCCCTACTTTTTTCTTGTCTAACTAAGCAGTGCATATTGCTTGCTCATGGATCGATAAATGCGCCTTCGGCTGACCTGTCATACAAACATTCCATAGCGCTATCTGCATGCGCTGTCCACCTCTGAGTGAGCATAGTTCTCACAACAGGGAAGACTACTACTCGATAATCCACTCCTACACTGAATTCGCCCTCGCAAAATTATGTTAATTTCACGTTGTAAACAATTCAACAGTGTAGATAGCATGCCGACCACATCCCGCACAAAATACACGTTTCTGTACCTAACTATACAGCAGCGTGTCGCACTTTGCGTGCAGCTCATTGTTGGCATGAGCTGCAAAGGTACGCCTGTTTTTTCAGGTCGTCGTACACGGTTCATTTACTACACCTCCGTCGCACACCTTCAAACAATGTTTATAAGCTATTAGGGCCCTGTTCTCCGTTAGACAGCAGTAGTCGCGGCCACTCAAGCAATAACCGTTACAGACCACCGTTGAGAAGCCTTAATTGCCTGCCCTCCGGCATGTTTTCCTTCTTTAGTGTGTTGAAGCTCGACTTCTGTTTGCAAGCTTGTCCTATTACGCAAAATACGTCCACTAATGATAGTGAGCCTGATCCGATGCGGCCTTGTCAGAATGTCGAGACTGAGACACTGGCTGCTGCCGCCTCGGGCGTGAACATTAGGATAAAAAAAGATTATTCGTTCTCATTCTTTCCTCGCCCAACAAATTTGACTTGAAGTTATCAAGCCATCTTGAATAAGAAAAATCTCCCACAAAAATGGACAAAATTCTCAATTTAATAATGACTTCTGGTGTGTTTCCAAATGAAGGTCTTTTTTTACGTGTGTCCTTTAAATGTTGACAATTTTTCGTCTATTTCCGGATAGTTCTGTTCATACACTTCACGTTAACACTGGTGTGCCTACTGCCATTCTCTCAGGCTGAACTCACAATGTCACCTTGGCAGCAGACTATCACAGACATTACGGTGGGTGCATCAATGACATGGTGCATTGTATTCATAGCAGGGAATAGCGCAGATACACAGGACAAGAAAAACTGACAATGCAGCGCCAAGTATTGTCAGTTTTTTTTGTCACGTGTATCTGCGCTGTTCCCTGCTATGAAGCCAAGCCAACAAACTCAAGTTTATACCCTTTTAAAGGGTGCATTGCGTTTGACCCATGCACAATATGCAGCAAAAATATTCTCGGGACATAAAATTTTTGAGAAAGCTCGATTCCCGCTTAGTACAGGAAATGGGCTCAGTAATTAATCAGTCTACGCTCTAGTGCATTATTTTATCGCGACAGTTACCTATTAAAATTATAGCAGTATTTCCTGAACAAAACAATAAAATTCGTATTTGCCCCATAATCATTCTCGACTGCCGCAGACGTAATCAGCGTGGAATGCAGCAGTGCATCTCATTTAGGAGATGCATACAACCCGTACTAAAGATGTAGTAGCAATATTTTGCGATTCGGTGGAGAAAATTTAACTTGGAAGGTGCTTGAGCTTCACCTGGCCTTCGGGTGTGTAATGCGATAGCGTAATCGGGTCCCGTTCGCATCGTCTACTGATACGCTTGCCCCGCTTCGATTCTCGATGAACTCCTCAATCGCGCCGCGAGAAAAGGAACTTCCGTGCACGCGAAATGGGCCGTTTTAAACTCTCCTACAATGCCTACTCCGCGGAGTGCCCACTACACCATATTTCACCATTTTCTGAATTAGCGACGTACCTGCTACGTTTCAACGGGCATCGCTCCTTTCGTGGAGCTAAAGTCAGCACTAGAACGCAATACTGACGTTAGGTTGGAGTACAACCAACTTTTACAGGCAGTAAACGAAACAAGGGAAATTTTAAGGGCCTCGTTTTTTTCTTTGTTAAGCCCAACATTAATGAGACCTAACAGAGAAGAAAACCAAAGAAAGTATAGGGGACGTTATTTGTACTAATTAAAATGTAAGTGTGAACAAAGTAAAGTGGACGAAAAGATAGCTTGCCGCTGACAGGGATCCAACCTGAGACCGTCGAATAACGCGTCCAATGCTCACTCTACCAACTGAGCCACAGCTGCGGTCATACCCCCGTACATTCCTCCAAAATATTTTTCGCATTGCATCGTCAAACCATTTATATGGTTTGACGATGCAATATTTACCAACCCATTAAGCAAGCCGACTTGAGAGGGGACTCTGTACAATGAATCACAGCCATGTGATCAATCAGGTAATAGAGAAACCTGCTGAGTAAAACAAACCTGTTTATGTATATTTCTTAATCAACGAAAAGGCCATTTGACTAAGTACAGATATCAGCAGCACAGCGTTAGGCCAATGATAAATACTCAAAACTTATAGGAATACCTCACACAAGGTCTACAAGGCCCCACAGCTACGCTGGTTCTCCAGAAGAAGAACTATACAATCGCGATCGATAAGGACGTTAGGCATAGCCATACAATATCTCCGATGCTGTTTACCGCATGTGCAGTAGTATTCCCACGACTTGACTGGAAAGAAAGAAGGGATAATGATTAAAACAAACCTGTTCCAGCAGGCCTCTAACTTTCAGATCACGTAGTGCTATCTGGCAATGATTCGCGACATTTAGCAAAAATTATTCAAAACTTAAGCGATAAAACAATGAAGTAGGGCTAAAAACCGAATATAAAGAAGAGAAAGGAAAACTAAAAATAGCCGGACAGAGGAAAAATTGTTCTCAACTGGCAACTAGCCCTTGGCAATTTCTACAAGAGTATGTATATCTAGGTCGTTTACTAACAGGTGAGCTTGCGCATGCACAAGGGTATTTACTAGAGGTGTGCGAATAATCGAGTTTCGAATTCGAATCGAATAATACCTAACCGAATAATTCGATTCGGCTTTCGAATAGCTAGTATTCGAAGTTTCGAATAATTCTACAAGGCCGATATCTAAAACACGACAAAGGCCAATGTGGCAACTTGGCCTTTGGTGGGGTGGCTAAAACTAACGCTGAAGTCGTTGCAGTAGGCTTTTTGTTAAAACGTTCACGGATATCCTGGTTCAAATGTGAGCGCATCTTTATCTTAAAGGACATTATGCCATTTCCGCACATAAAAAAATACGTGAGAAAACCGTCGAGCCATTTGCAACTTCGCTGCTGAAACGAAGGCATGGACTTTTTGCGTAGTTCGGTCGTGTATGCCTCAAAAACATCGCCATTTCGGCCTGCGAAACTCTCCATGCATGATTGGCTTCACCTTGTGAAAACTTGCTCACGCTGTGCAGTCGCCACTACCGGACCACACTACTCGTTCGGAAATTCCGCCGTTTCGCCGCTCAGTTAAAATGCTGCTGTGAACGGGCGCCCGAATGGGTTTTTGGGCCCGGAGAATTCATGACGATTAAGCATGGCATTACCGCAGTCAGATGAGCCGTAAACACCCTAACATCACGGCGAGAGAGCATGAAGCCGGCTCATGTAAAATAGCTTATGTTTACTTCTACATGACAACTTCCACTCATTCAATAGCATTCACCCACAGCGTTGTGCTCGAAGGCATGAGGAAATTTCCTTTCTTTGTACTTTCTTTAAATTTGCAATAAAATCTCTTGTATTCGATATTAGATATTTTTGGGCGCTATTCCGCACTATATGATTCGAATTCGATTAGAGATGAAATTTCACTATTCGCATATCTCTAGTATTTACCGAATCATAAGGATGGACCGGAATGCATACAGTTGGCATTACAAAAAAAAATCATAGGCAAACTGCCACTCTCCATAAAACAAAGCAAACTGTCACTGCATACTTCCACTTGTAACATATGTAGTGGAAAGTCGGAAGGTAAGCAAAGAAACTCGATCCAAATTTAGGCACCACACAACGAGTGATGGGTCAGACAACAGTTAAAACTGCTGCTTGGGCTAGTTGGTTCATGGTGAAGGCAGATTTACCAGCGCAGAAAGACGGAACACTGAAGAAGAGACACACCCATGCACAGCACTGAACTCATAACTGATTTATCACTTTGAACGCAAAGCCTTTTTTAATGGCGCGCCTCTTAGCAGCGGAAAGATATCTTGATGAAATGAAGCGATGAAAAAGACCTCTTGACAACTGGCTGTCGAAAAAGGCATTAAAACAACGGTGACAGTGCAGTCGAAATTCGCAAACCATCCAAGCACGTCCCCCGATACACGAAGAGAAATAAAAAGTAAAATGTATCCTAAAACCAACTGGCAACCACGGTACGTGTAACAGACAACAGACAAAAGTCACTTGTAAATCTTCGTATATTGTATAATAAGCTAAACAAATGGACCTATGCCGAACACGTAACAGTAGGGATGCAACTGCTTGTGAGCTTGAGCAATGGAATGGGTACACAGGGAAGCGAAAAGAAGCCGAGGACGGGATCCAGTTAGGCGGAGTGATGAAATTATGAATTCGCCTGGGGCAAAATGAAATCAACTAGCACAAGCAATGGTAACTTGCAGGCCATTGAGAAAGATCTTCATCCTACAGCAACTATAAAAGAACATGCAAGGAACGATGATGACGATGGTTTCGCTTGACAGATCTCCTCATAAAGCCAGCCTCCTTTTCCTCCCCTTTCGGAAAAACTTAGTCCCTCACGTTACAGCTGGCGTGCAACTTTTCTAAATGAAATCAACAAGAACCAAGGTCTTGTGTCTACAAGCAATATAGAACTTTATAAAGGAAGCTCGAAAATATCTGCGTAATCAGAGATCTTGAGACTACATCTACCTGTCATAAATTTTGCGTTTTATTACGTGACTACTCCTGCTCGCTGCTTAAATGTTAGCACAATTAGCTTTTACATAAGTCGGCTATTCCACAAATTTAATTATTTCATACTTTCAGATATCGTAGAAATACTCTTACAGCAAATTAAAGAAATTATTCTGTGATATTACTAGCATTGTTGCGCAATATGTGTATTGCACAGATTACAAGGTCTTCAAGTTTTTGCAAAAGAAGGCACTCAAGAGGCCTGGAAAGCTATGTTTAACCGTTCTAATTTGAACATCCTTAATGGACAGCGTGTATAAGGCTGTCATATGCATGTAGTCAAAATCAAAATTGTTCCAGTCACCCCTTTACCGGTACTGGTTCCGGCCCAACCTGTATTTTCTGGCTTTAGCCTCAGGCATTAAATTACCGGCTTTCTTGTGCTAGGCACTTTCGCCATAACAAGCGCTGTGTCACCCGATTGATCTTTTTATTTGAAAGATGGTGAATTTACGTCTGGCGTGAAGTTTTGCACATCAAACGTCATTGCTTTCTCTTAATCATGTGTTTCGATATATTTAGGCAGCTCATGAGTACCACATTATTTACAAGATCACTTATTAATTTTCTCTACCGACTCTGATAAGATTGTAGTTAAAATATCGTTTAAGTGCTAAGGGCATGTCACCAGCCCTACTTGCTCATTTGTGTTGAGTCACGCATACAGCTGGCCGCGCCTATGGCTGATTGAAAATAGCGCAATTCAGCCATAGGTGTGGCCAACTGTATGCGTAACACAACAATAGCGTCCCACCACGGTGGTCTAGTGGTTATGGTGCTCGAATGCTGACCCGCAGGTCGCGGGATGGAATGCCTGCCGCGGTGGTCGCATTTTCGATGAAGGCGGAAATGCTTGAGACCCATGTACTTAGATTTAGGTGCACGTTAAAGAAGCCAAGGCGGTCAGTATTTCCTGGAGCACTCCACTACGGCGTTTCTCATAGTCATATCTTGGTTTTGGGACGTTAAACCCCAACAGTTGACTGAATTAGCCCACTGCCGCCATTTACACACTAACAGCATACCAAGGAAGCAGCATCCAGATTGAAAGAATCTTGATCCCTTTTGTTACCTGCTATTTCGTCGGCCCATAAAAAAAAAACTAAAGTAGTTGAGACGCAGTGGTAATGGCTCTTTACAAAAAAAAAAAGCATGCCAGACCTGCGCAGAACGCAGAGCACAGTCACAGTGAAAGGTGAAAGAGCGCCCTTTCTAGAGCCTTTTTTAAACACTCTCGGGGCAACTGCTACAAGCCCACTTGCATGGTACTTTACGCCATAAATCATCTTGTGATTTATGGCGTAGTGGGTACTATTGTTGTGTCTTGTGGAAGCCTCCACTATGCCATTTTTCATTATTCTTCGGAACAGCGTGGTACCCCCTACGCACCTGTAAGGTATTCTGTGTACTTTGTTGATACTGTGGCTGATGACGATGAATAATTACGCCTGAGCCTTTTGTAATGGGTTGGAGCATTCAACGACGCACTTGTTTCGCAATTCACGTAGCGTGACTCCTGGTTGTTACTTTACCGTTCTAAAACGCTTTATTAGATGTGAAGCATCTTATGGCGAAGTTCAATCCGGTGGTGGTGGTGGTGGAGGTGGGCGGCGTGACCACCTTGACTGCGAATGCGCAAACCCTCTCCACGCACATCCTCTCTTACGCTCCCCCCTCTCTCTCCTCTAGGCATCCCTCCCGCGGCGCTCACACACCCATTGCGCATGCGCGTCCCCTCCTCCTCTCACCTCTCCTACGTGTCCCCCCTCTCTCTCCTCTAGGCATCCCTCACCGCGGCGACCACACCCCCCTGCGCATGCGCGTCCTCACCCCCCTCTCTCTCCTCTCCTACACTCCCCCCCTCTCTCCTCTAGGCATCCCTCCCGCGGCGTTTACACCCCCCATTGCGCATGCGCGTCCCCTCCACCCTCTCTCATCTCCTACGCTCCCGCTCTCTCACCTCGCAACGCCGACGCAGGCAGCGTCTGCTAGCGAGTTCCTTGATTGAAAAAACCGACTGCTCGCGCTGCACAACCGTTCAACGCCGACGCAGGCAGAGTCTGCTAGCGAGTTCCTTGATTGAAAAAACCGACTGCTCGCGCTGCACAACCATTCACTGGCCACCCCGTATATATAGGCACTGGATCTTGACCTTCAAGGTTGTGCCGGTGGGAGATTTCTCCTGTGCGTTGTCGAACGAGAAAAATTCGCAGCATGCGCGTTAACTAAAAGCGGACTGTGGGTCTCTGTGTCCAATCGGAGTCTTCTGTCCCTCATTGCCCATTAACAGCGATTGGCATGTTCCAGTAGGAAACACCGGTCCATCACTGCGTGATTGCGCCTCCCCAGATTTCTCTCCTGCGCAACGCCGCGATGAGCGCCAGCGTCAACGCTGCCGCCAGTGTAAGCGTTAGCGCCCGCTGCTTCGCATCTACACATGGTTCCCTTTAGCGGGAGATGGTGTAAGTTTTTACACATGTTAACGCGATTCCTTACCCGGCATGAAGACCTGCATAAGGTCAGTTTGCAACGGAGTTTCAAGCACCGGCGTAGCTGAGTGGTAGAGTGAGGGCTTGGTTGCCACGCAGAGGTCCCGGGTTCGATTCCCATTCTGCCTTCAGTATTTTTCATTTATTTAGTTTTTTTTTCTTTTGCGCGATAGTGGTTAAGGACACCGGTGGCGGTGGCGGACAACTACGGCGCGAGAATCGGCGCTTGTTGTGATCTCATGACAGCTTTCCCTGTAAAACCGTATCACTATTCATCGGCTCAGTGTTCTAGAATGGGCAGTTCCTGTTAACCAGAACGACTCTGTCCATCAGCGTTGCGTTTCTTGCATACGTGATTACTTTTATTAATTGAAAATACATCAGTATGTCTAGCTCACTTTTGTATTGAGATGACTTATCTTAAGATGTCGGACTTTAAACTCTGTAAGGAGCGGTAACCTGAACGGATAAGAAAATTCGTTAACACTGGAACGTCGCCGGTGCTAACGTTTCTACGAGCGGAGTTGCCTAGGGTGCCTTGATGCACGCGCGCGCATCGAAGCACTCTAGAGTTGCCTTCAAGGCAGCGACAACCCGTGTTCACGAATTTTTCATCTATTCAAGGCACGTAGGACAGACGGGTGGCTGCATTAGCCAGAGATTATTGGAACAAAAGGGATCGCTAAGCGGAGGCTCATCTTCTAACCTTTCTTCACATTGTCGGGAGTGAAAGTGCACGCCAAAATTCGATGGATGCGCAATTCCCTACTGGCATAGGAACGATGAAATGCATCTGATGACTGAGCCATGGCACATCGATAATAGCGGTAGCGCATGCCGGAGCCAATCGTCGATTAACTTGCATACAGTCGAAATCAAATGCCTTCACATTTATATTTCACGTAGACCGCCACGTGTGCCGGATTGATAAGTTCGCCTATTCCAAGAACACGCGCAGATAAGTTTTCGTGCCTTCTTTCTTTCCGCCTTTGCGCGCATCTTCAGTTGCTAGTCGGCGTTTGTGGTGCCATGACTTCTTCGTTGTGCCCGTCAGTGCACGCCCTGTCTTTCCGAATGAACACTTAGCAACTATTGTCGGTGACAGTCTGAGGTCCGTATTCTGAAACGCTCCTTACCTCAGACCATTTCCTTAGCTTAAGTGAGGGGCCCTTCACGCCTCCTTATCTTAAGGAGCTCCTTGAAGGAGCCAGAGTATTCTGAAAGCTTCCTTCAACCTTCCTTTGCTAAGGGCCGCCTCAGTAAGGTAAGGCGCGTGTTTTGCAAGCCTGGGATCGAGAGTACCTGTGAAATACGGACTAAACGTCCTTTTTTAAAGCAAGAATAAGGAATATTTTTTTACCTATACCGATGAATAATAACGTGTACACTCCTTTTTCGCCACAGGCGCACATCCTTTCCCGTTTATTTAACTTTTGCCTGTTGCAGCAGCAAAAAAGGATGGCCGAGCAACCTTGTAGCTCATTGCTTTCATTGATGCATTTCAACGGCCTGTTATGTAGGTGCGAGTAATAAAGTTAGTTTAAAGTGTTGAAGACGTGGGTGAGATTGATTTTCATGACCGAGCAGTGTTAAGCTTGTGAAAATTCCTCAATTTGGTGCAAATTTGTCTCGAATGTACTTATCCCTTTCCTGCTCGAGAAAAAATATAGTAGAAAAATTGCTAACTTGCTCAAAAATTATTGACGTTTGCTCTACTGTAATTAAGTTTTCAAAGGTTAAATCGTAAGAATTGGAGTTTTTGCCCCAGAAAACAGACCCTCACATATGTGCGGGCTGGGCTTTTATTCATGTGATTCACTGCAGGGAGGAATACACTCATAACGGCTAAGACAAGGCAAAAAAATGCGTGGTCAGCGCTGCGAATGCAACATTTTAGAGTATTGTGTGTCACTTGTGAGGCACAGGTATAAGTTGCACTTCGTACAACGCGTCTTTGAACTAGAAGCTACACTTGACAGCTGCCGTGATGGGCAGATGTCAAGCTGCATACTGATCGCCAGTGGTACGTATAGCTGAGTCAAACCGCTTGGCTACGCCGGTCGCCTTTTACACTCCAATAAAGTTGTCTAAGGATTGATCTTGTGACACATTTTTCTTCCCGCTTTCAATTCTTGGGCGCCTGGTGACGAGCAAAGTTCCTCAGAGATCGGATGCAGCCCATGGTCAGGTCCATACCTAAAGCTGCTTGATCTTTTGCGCAGTTACTAGCAAAGTTGTTTTATGTCTACAGCTAGGGCACACTGCCGTTTTGTCAGCAGTAACTTAAAAGAGCGTTGCATTAAATTAGTGTGAGAAAGACGGCAAAGGAGTCTTGACAACAACAAGAACGTCGGCTGTCTCACCACTTCCAAGCAGGTGAGGCTTTGCAGCCGTGTCTTCTTCCAAAAGACATCAATTTCACTGAAACTGGCAGGATAGGGTGAGTGGTCACCTGACCCAGTTACTACGGAGGCGACTGTTCAAAAATTCGCCTTCCATACTCCAGTTTTAATCAATAAGTTGGCTCAAACCGCGAATATGAATCCCTGCCAATTCGTCAGCTAGGTCCCTACCCAATTCTGACGCAAGACATCAGGAGGCTCAATATCTCTGGTATGTCTTCTTCATTCTCTGGTTTGAAAATCTCATCATGTGAAAAAAAAAAAGAAAATTCAGCGCCCACAGAAGCTTGTTCTCTAGTTAGATTATTTGAGAAATTTTAACCCTCAAGGTTATGTATTATCCTTAGAATTTCACTGGTGATACTGACACTCCATATGGTAGGCAATGTAAAATCTAATTCTTTGAAATAAAATGCATGTTGTCATAACACCTTCACAAAATTAATCTTTTCTGCGTAAAAGGTGATCACAATTCACGCACATCACTTCGCGTCGCTAACTTCAGATATAAGAAAACATCAGGAAACACCAACCAAAGAAGTGCCAATAAGATGCCAAGAAAGCTATTCGCAATAAAAAAAACAGAATGCGCAGGTGCAACCACGCGCGAACGAGCCAACCTGCGCCGCTCTGCCGTGCACTTGACGAGGACTAAAGCCCAGCCCGCACAAACGTGCGGGTGACTTTTTCACGCGTGAGTAAACAGCGTGTGTGGTAAGAACGGGTAAATTTTTTAGCGAAGCATGTTTTTCTGTCTTAATACTCCTTTCATATACATACACTCCCTAAAAAAATGTATAACAAGAAGGCGCGTTGATTTACACGTCTGAGGTAACTGCTGTCGGCGCACGTGCTCAGACGGCATTTTTTCGTGGCAGATTACTCGCCCCCTGGTGTCAAAATTATTGAACTACTGAAACAGATATATTCCTGTAAACATTGACATCAGCGGCACAGAGCTATGAAACCGAAACTGAAACAGGTGCCGTTTCGTGAGCGTCTTTAGTGACCCACACGTTTGTGCGGGTCAGGCCGTAAAGGGTTATGTCCAAGTAAACTATTTTGTTTACATTCTGAACCAGGGCGTGTCTAACCGGGTCATGCATCGCGCTTTTGTGGACCGACCTGTTTCTAACAAAACGAGACAATCTTACACCAGCGGTTCCCAGGAACCCAAGTCCTCAAAGTATTCAGATATATGTGGCCCCGCCACGGTGGTCTAGTGGTTATGGCGCTCGACTGCTGACCCGAAAATCGCGGGCTCGAATCCCGGCCGCGGCGGCTGCATTTTCGATGGAGGCAAAAATGCTTGAGGCCCGTGGACTTAGATTTAGATGCACGTTAAAGAACCCCAGGTGGTCTAAATTTCCGGAGCCCTCCACTACGGCGTCTCTCATAATCATATCGTGGTTTTGGGATGTTAAACCCCAAATATTATTATTATTCAGATATATGTGGACGATTTCTTAGTAGTGCTGCAGCGCAGTGCCTCGGGGTTACATTCTGAGTTGTCACAAAGAAGATTGTCTGCCCCCCTAGGTCATAACACGTAAGTTCGATTTCCCCAGTGATCATGTTTGCGGGGCATACGAACCAGGCTCGTACAATCAAAAGGGTCATTGTTCGGGCTTGCTTCTCCTACGCATTAAAAGAGTCCTGCTGTCACGCAGTAGGCGCCAGCTTTCAGGCGTAGGTCACTCGCTGTTGTCACGACGGATTACTAATCTCAGTGGTTGAGATAGTCCGCAAAAAAGAAAAGGAATGGTTTCCTGGGCATACATTGTAGCGCATGCGGCTGCACCCCTGGGTTTGCTATACAACACACGTGATTTTCTCCTACCCGGAACGACCGCACCTGCATCATTGTTGAAGCAGCTGGCATGTCATGTGGAGGATGCCCACGCATTCGAAGACATCATTAGCCTAATCCAAACAAGAGCTGTCATTCTTGGAAGACGCGAGCACGAACGGTGGGTGATGAGGGGGGCCTTTCTCTAAGTACCGTCTCGCATTCCTTGTGTCTCCTCCTTCTTTTTTTTTTTCTATTCCTGTTAAAACACCTTGTCCTCTTCGCACTGCACCGTATTAACGAAAAAATTTTACTGCCGTGTAGCCGCACGTTCGAAAACTCGCCTGGCAAGCAATTTTTGAACAACGATGAGGATACAATAATAACGAGCTTTTGCCGACGTACGAGGCTTCGATCGAAAATAAGAAGTCGGACACAGTGTCGCTGACAAAGTACTGCACGGAAGCGCCCTTCCAGTGCAAGTATCAAGGTAAGGAGGCATGAAGGTAGCCCTAGCGCTACCTAAACTTGAGGGAGCACCAAGGAGGGCCTCAGTGAGGGAACCTTAGTAAGGAGCATTCCAGAATACGTGATAAGGCGTCCTCAAGCAGTTAAGGCCCCCTCACTGAGGTAAGGAGCGTTTCAGAATACGGGCCTAAGAATAAATATAGGCTCCGCCCACGAGTCCGCATTTCCCTTATTTTTCAAGCTTCCGCCGTGTTGCTACTTCACGCAGTGGAAATGACGGTACGCGATATAGCGTTGCAAAACACACCGAGCTGCGGCCGATTCGGTGCACCCCAAACGCGGCACAATCACAAACTTCAACTGCATCGAATGACGAGCGGCGAGGATGGTACTGTGTACGTGTGGATAACAGTTGAATATTTATTGGTTCGTTTTATCGATTACGTCATAGCAAAGGGTTGGACGCGCATAACACACATAGATTGTGGTACACTTTACTTTTTATTCTTAGCTTGTCACCGACTATAGCTAAGCTCTCTATTATGCTAAGATCCAATCTTCTCCTTAACTTCTGTTTTTAAACGGTGCCCTCACAATAATAATTAGTTTGTGTTGTTTTTACATGGCGACACCGCGATAAGATTGTTCGGCTAAGTTTAGAATGTCTGCTGTGTTTGAACCCTTTAAGCCCTGCAATGTTTATTTTGGCTGGGCAATTTTTATGCCTCGTTTCCTAGTAGTTAAGACCTCAAAAGATGATACCCAGCAATTGAGCCAGTGGGGCAAGTATTTATGGATTTAGAAACCTGGTGTCAAATTAGATTATCAAGGCTCAGTAGCTACGAAATGAGAAAACTAACTTCTTTATTCCCGGTTTCGTTTCGAGTCTGTGTCTGCGGACCTGCATTTGATGCAATATCCAAGAATTCCAGATCACAAATGGAGATGCACAATAAAGTGTTTTTACGAAAATACGTTGCTTTTACCCAGCTCATCGTCACATCGGTCAAGCTTCTTCTTTGTGGCTTCCAGCTCCGCAGAAAGGGCAGCAGGCACCGTCGATAGCAGTGGCGATCCGTAAAGAAAAAATTGGCCCAATAATTAACAGTTTCTAGGGAGTCGCAGAATCGCGGGATTCCATGTCGCGGGATCGAACCCGCGACTTTACTGCCATCGGCCCAGCACAGTTAACACTGTATCACCGCGCGGAGCAATATGACAATAGATAGATTATTGATGCAGAACTATCTACGGTATTATCGATACTATCAATAGCTGAGTCACTATCGAACTATCGATGGTAAAAATATACTATCGATAGCACTACTCGTAGTATATAGGACAATACTATCGATACTACAATTCAAACCGCGCGAAGTAATTGCAGAATAAAATTGGTTCTCCGAGCGCGTGGTATATGATGGAGCAAGAGTACACGCAGAAGGGCAAGAAAGTTGACATGCTGATGTTCCTTAAGCAGAATGCTTGGCTCACACATGCCACTTAAGTTGAAATGCTTTAATGTTGCTGGTAGTGTAAATTGAAACATAGTACCATTCACTCAAAATTATGGTTCGTTTTGCAATGTCGCCCTTTCACTCCCACAAACTTCGAAATCATTTTGATACGCTGATGTCCTCAATTAAAAAAGGGCCTTCTTGGATTCCAGTTTTGAACGTTTCGGCAGATTTAAATGTTCGAGCGATCAGTCTAAAGTGTCTTGTATTGCGTTTGCATATTTCATCGTGTGTTTTAACAACAACTTTGGTTTCGTATGGTGTGTCTGTGCTCGTGCAGGAAACTCTACTAAAATT